>JABXWE010020816.1:0-26622 GCA_014611495.1 Limonius californicus | reverse complement strand
ATTCTTCTTCTTCTCGCCTATGCCTGTGTTGCGCGTTTAAAGTGCCACAGACATAGAGGACCCACAGCTTAACGTGGGAACCGAACCACGGGAAGTGTAAACACTTCTACACCAGAGAAGATTTACTAGGCGGAATACCTCGTTGGTTTGCCATTGCCTTGCGGGGGAGAACGACCGTTAAAAATCCGATTTTCCGGTACTGGGAATTGAACGCAGGACCTTCAGCTTTGAAGTCTAACGCGCTAAACTCTAGCCCACGGCCGCGTTAAATAATAATGTGTATTAAGATGAAAATTGTTTATTAGATTAAGTCCACATATGGCGTAAAAGTAGATTGATTTTACCATATTTTTTGTATTAATTTTGGGAAATTTTTATCAAGAGTTCTTATAATCTAGGATATTTAAAAAATAGCATCTATGAAGGGTCACCTATTAACGTAGCTACGGCGGTAATAAGAAACGCGAATTTTAGATAATTTTGGATAATTTTGGTAGAGCTTTATCCAGGTGACAAAGAACCGTTTGCTAAAGAAACAAATTCTTGGAAAATTTTAAAATGCTTAACCTCCAAACAATTTCCCTTGTCTACTCCGCTGACAAGCACCTAACATTTTTCTTAAGAGAAAATGCAAATGTTAATGCTATTGTTGTTCAGTAATGTAAAACTTTTTCTATTTTTACGAAAGGAATTTATATTTCTTTTGTTAAATCCCCTGAATGAGTAATGCTTCAAAAACTTACAAATGAATAAATTTCTCACTCATCAAACAGGGAAGTATGTCTCAAGTGGAACATTCTTAAACAAATCATTTAAATGCTACGTTTCGACGTTTCAGATCATCACCAAACCCTAATTAATCAATCTGCAATACATTTTTAACTAACAGGGGGTTAAAAACGAGATTTAATTGTTTACCTGCTTAAATTTAGCATACATTTCAAAGCATGCGTCATTTTTATGCATAGAACTTCATCGATTAGAAATTTTTCTTCATATTTATAATGAAAATTAGTATGGCTTATTCAATCTTAAATTAATATACTAATAATATAAGGCGTCTCGATTTAAAAAAATGCTTGGCCAACTGTCAAATTGACAACAACCAAATGTGAGGTTATGTTTATATTAATAAAGATGAGACATACGTTTACCAAATATTTAGTAATTGATTCCAGTAATTGACATAAAATTGTTTTATCATCTTGTACATTCTCAAGAAACAAAAGATTCAAAAATAGAACTACTCAACCTCTTCCGTGGGAAAAAATGCAAAAGATTTATTCCATTGTCCTTCACAAACGTAAGACTTTGTGTATTTTCACAAAAGCAATCTGAATTTTCTTTTGTTAAAACACTGAATGAGTAATGCTTTAAAATCTCGAAAGGTAACTTCAAGTTCATTCTTGTAAGGGATTTCTAATGACGAAATTCCTGCCTTAAAAGCAGTACATAGCTTTGTTGTAAGTCGTTTGTTTTTGTAACACCTTAGCGAAGATTGTCTCTCTAAACACTAGCCGCGACATTCAGAAAGCGGAAGGGTTTGCCATTTTGGGTAAATCCAAATTGTTCAGAAATAATCACGTAATGGGGTGTACTAAACTGTCATCAAGCTGCATTGAGTTTGTTTATTTACGTACTTATTTTGCATTTAGGCAGTGCGTTTTGATGACTACGACCTGTTGGCCTTTGTGTTTTCTGAAAGGAAATTTTTCGGAAGCTTAAGTTATTAAGAAGTTAAAGTGCTTCTTAAACGTTTAAAGTGATTTTTGTAATCCTTCCGCTCATTAGGTATAATATGAAAAGCTAATAGAAGTGATGATGTAAATAACCATTTCACTTAGAAAATCCCTAAAGCTAATACATTTACAGGTAATGTTTCCGATAATATTAAAACAAATAATACTTACTCACATAAGATATTTGATTACTGCACTCCGAAGTTTTGTACAGTGTTTTCTCTTGATCGAGATTTTGACAGTGTTATCAGATATCAATTAAGTACATTCTTGTAGAACGTATTTATTGATACCTGATACCTTTGTCTATTCAAAAATATGCATAACGCACGTAAATTATAACCATAAATTATGAAAAGCAGCCTGTGGGTTATTTTAGGTAGTAGAAAGTAGGCACATTTTACAATTTTGATGCCTAATTTACTACATAAATTTGCATATCTGAAATGAATCTTATAGCAAAATTTGATCTGTTTAGAAAGCTTACCTTATTTCCCTTTCAATGACGTATGGGTTGGCAAATTTTTCAAAGTTAGCATACAAGTTGGGCCACCTAAGTCGTTCCCCCTTAAAAGTGGTTGACGCAACCAGACTATATCTATAATTTAATTAAATTGATCAATGTTGCCTACTTATACTATAGGCCAAGCTGTCAGTTTAATTAATTTTCCTTTAATAATCCATCCTTATCATGCTATATAGTTGCAGAACCTATAGGAAAATGGATCAACAATTGTGTATTTTTAGCGATGGGGAAAAACCCTCAAACAGTGGTGAAGGTGAATAGGCATAACTTCCATATTAATTAAAAATTGGATTAAAATTAAAATTGAATATCCATTTTCAAATAGCTTTTTCTGTAAAATTTTTAGTGTGGCATAAATAGTTCGTAATAATATTATTGGACTAAATTTTTTACATGAAAATATATCGTTACTTGGATTAGATTTCCGAAAAAAATATTTTTACTTGTGTTGTTGGAAGATATAGAACTCAGTGTAGGACAATAACTTTGGTAGCAATATCCTGGATGTCCTGCTCACTACAGCTGATTTGTTGGAAATTACTTAAATAATGTATTTGGATTAAATTGATCTGGAAGAGGAGCTGTGCCTGCATGCCACCAAGAAGTTGCTATATCATTCCACTATACTTTTTTGGGTAGAATTAAGGAAATAGGGTAATTTCGGTATAAGTAGATAGACCTGCGTTTTAATTCAGAGACTATTCGTCAGAGGGCAGTATAATTCTGCCACAGTGTTCATGTTATCTGCATTCGCAAGTGGCATTGTTGCTGTGAACGTGCGTTGATGAATAGGTAAGATATTATCTTGTTTCAGTGGCAAGTAGTATGGAATTTTCAATGCAGTGGTAAAGTTGGAATTAATTTTGTCAACGAAAACTTTTCTGAATCATCAAATAAAAGCCCATTTCTTCATTATAACCTCAGAAGAATAGCATCTGCAATTTTCCAAGGTGGTCCGTCTGACCCGTATATCTGGGTTAGACAATGCTCAGTATATATGAACCAGTGAACTATTGAGAATTAATATTGTTCTTTTCTGTGATTGTATAGGATTAACATGGCAACTGTGTACAAAAAGAAAAACACAAGCAGCAGAGGCAAGTGGAGTCCAGCTGATTTGGGGAACGCCTTCAAAGCCGTAGAAAGTGGTACAGGGATCAACGAAGCAGCCAAAACATTTTTAATCCCGAAAACAACGCTGAAAAAACGACTGAAGGCTAAAAAAATAGGAAAAGGAAGCATGGGACGTACAGGTGTTTTGGGTCCAGATAATGAAAAAACATCATGTTACACATTAAAAAGTTGCAGAGTAAAGGATGTACGTCAACGACAGAATCTGTACGAAAAATGTCATTTCAGCTGGCAGAAAAACTAAAACTCAAACACACATTTGATCGTACAAGAGAAATAGCTGGATACGATTGACTTAACTCCTTTTTAAGACGTATTCCCAATGTATCCTCAGAAAATTGAAAAGAGTATCTATGCTTCGTTCAATTGGACTCAGTAAGGAAAGCGTTGGAAATTATTTTAAGTTACTCGAGGAAATCATGACTGAACCAAAACCTCCGCCGCTGTGCGGGATAACACTTGCAACGATTCAAAGGAGACTGTCACGGGGTTGAAGGTTTCTAATCCGACACAAGTCGAAGATTCTTCTGCCTAAGGCAAAAAACGATACGATATTATCATTTAGCAGAAGGCTGCTAACAACTCCGTTTCCAAAAATCACGTGCGTTTACTCCCAGAAGCTAGCATTCACTGCTTTTTTTGTCTTATCATGATATCGGCCCCGAGATGGTAACGAGCAACCGGGTCGAGCGAAGGTGATAAATCGACTGACGAAACGCGAACACCCAACAGCTGGAATATTTCATCATATTGCGAAATAGGTCGCAAGAGTTCTAGAACAAAATCTCCCACGTGGAACTTCCAGGCCATTCTGCAAACGACGAAATCCTAGAACTGTTTTCGATCGGCATTAAACAGACTAAACAAGTAAGACAAGCGGAACAATGGGAACTTTCAGAGATAAGCCCGGTCACATCTATAATGTTGTTGAAAGTGGGCTTCAGCTAAATAATAAGCCAGCACAATTTGTTGCTGTCAAAGGTTCTAAAAGTGTACCTACCCACAATAACTTCAGGCGAAAAGGGGGAAACTATTTCAGTTGTGGCGTGATGCAATGCCGAAGGTTCATTCTTACCTCCGTATTGCCTTATGAAACGAAAATATTGCAAAGAAGAATGGAAAGATGGGATGTCACCAGGTTCCGTTATAAAAATGTTACAGAAATCTGCTTATGCGAACACAGAAATATTTATTGACTTGTTGAAGACTCATTTTGTGCCGCGCAAACCAAAATACCAGACAACTTTATTAATTTTAGATGACCGTACCTCACACTGCAACTCAGTTGAGATGTTGAAGTACGCAGAAGATCAGAAGATACTTGTTCTATGTCTTCCAAGTCATACGAGACTCTACTTTGGATAGGTAGATATGGATGGCCATACCTCACACTGCAACTCAGTTGAGATGTTGAAGTACGCAGAAAAGCAGAAGATAGTTCTTCTCTGTCTTCCAAGTCATACGAGACACTACTTTGGATAGGTCCTTTTTCAAATAGATGGTCATACCTCACACTGCAACTTAGTTGAGATGTTGAAGTACGCAGAAGAGCAGAAGATACTTGTTCTATGTCTTCCAAGTCATACGAGACACTACTTTGGATAGGTCGAAATGGATGGCCATACCTCACACTGCAACTCAGTTGAGATGTTGAAGTACGCAGAAAAGCAGAAGATAGTTCTTCTATGTCTTCCAAGTCATACGAGACACTACTTTGGATAGGTCGTTTTTCAAATAGATGGCCATACCTCACACTGCAACTCAGTTGAGATGTTGAAGTACGCAGAAGAGCAGAAGATAGTTGTTCTATGTCTTCCAAGTCATACGAGACACTACTTTGGACAGGTCGTTTTTCAATTAGATGGCCATACCTCACACTGCAACTCAGTTGAGATGTTGAAGTACGCAGAAGAACAGAAGATAGTTCTTCGATGTCTTCCAAGTCATACGAGACACTACTTTGGATAGGTCTTTTTCAAAACAAGAGCTATTATTACACGGCTTGTAAGACTTTTATAACGAAGAATTCCACAAACAGAATAAACCGACTTCAGTTTGGAAAGTTATATTAGGAGAAACATGGAATTGCGCTGCAAAATACAAAAACGTAGTATCAGTTTGCAATGCGACTGGGATTCGGCCTTTTAATCCGTATGCTATACCCGACTATACATTTTTATCCGAAGAATCCTCGAATCCAGTGCCGACAAATACGGCTACAACTCAACAGACTCCTTCACATAGACCTCAATCACCTCAACTATGCTGTTCTATGATGACAAAACCATGCTCAATGAAAAGAAATAAGAACTTTCAGCTTTATAAACATCAGTCACCTCAACCGTGCTGTTCTACGAAGACAAAACCACCCTCAACGGAAAAGAACGGTGAAGAAGCTCTAAAAAACTTCTGAACGAAATTTCTCCAATATCGTCCATGGCGTCCTGTGACTACCTTAAAGAAAAGATCTCATAATGTCGCAAAAATCCTTAATGAAACAATTAAAAGCTGGTTAAAGAACAAAAAACACAAAGAACCAATTTGGCGAAATCTAACAAAACAGTAGTCTCGACAGTAATAGAATCGTCATCAGAGTCAGATGATAAAATGCCACTTTACGACGACAGTGAACGACTCTGATGAATTTGATGCTAACATCTGCGTTGGCTGCGGCGAGGATTACAGTCAGACTACTGAATCTGATTGCCAGAAATATGTTAATTATTGTGATTTGTGTGGAAAATTCGCACGCAAAGTACGAGTTTAGTTTCCAAAATTGCTATTTTGTACCAAATAATTTCTTTATGTTCAAATATATGGTATACTTTCTTCTAAATATAATGATCCATATATCCCCTAGTAGGTGGTCTGCATATCCCGGATACCTCAGGATAGATGGACCAGTGTCATTTTTTTATTTAATTGTTATTATTTTTTTATTATTATTATGAAGCTTTCACAGGCCAGAGGCCCATCGCTTTTGGTGTGAGACAAGGCTGAGTTAGTTTATGCAATGCACAACAGGGCCCGACTCTACGGGTTACGGTGTTGGTGCGCAACCATGCTTAACTTCCTGATGTCAGGTGTATGCTTGTGGAGTCTTGTTACTCCTTGTGACACCCAGGGAATTAGAAAAATTTCCGACCCTGGAGAGATTCTAACCGGGAAGCGTTTGGACTATTACATTCAAAGCTTGGCTCTTCTACCACTGAGCCATCCCCGCCCTAATTGTTATTATAAAAAAAGTAATAAACTTTTCTAGATTTCGCAATGACCTGGGCTTCAATAAGGTTTAGTCGATTCATTTACGCAATTTTCGATTTCGTTTAACCAAGTAGGTAGATAGAAATTATTATTTTTTTGAATTGTGGTCCATCTATACCGGAATTACCCTATACTGTACTTCGGTATAAATGAGCATGATCTAGAAAATAGAAAAATGGAGATGTGTATAAAAATTACACCTGACAGGCTTGCTCGAGTCAGAAGATTATTTTTAAATTTAATTAGTAAATATGTGGAAGTGGATGAATGCAATTTTGAACATTACGGAATTAAATAAAATTTTGCTATTTACTTCTTGTTTTTTTGCTTGTTTAGTTTTCACCATACTACGCTTGTACGAAAGGATGTTTTTCTTGTTAAATACTAAAATAGTTAATATTAATAAAACTGTTAATTACTACTCTAAGAGATAAACTACACAGATATCAATTTCTATACTATAAAAATGTTTAATAATTTTAGTTGCAGTGATAAAGTAGGTTGCGTTGCATCAACCACTTTTAGGGGAGGACAACCCAGTTGTACATTTTCTATTCAGTGTGCATTAAGTGTAGTACCTAATTACAAAAATAACATAATTATGCCATTTTTGGACAACAAAACATTTTACTGCATACTATAAAATCACTTTAATAAATTGAATATCATCCTACAAATATATAGAGTGGTTTATTTTTCATTGTATACTACAAATTTCTTTTAGAATAGGCCTGTCCAAAAATATATTTAGTTATCGTGAAACAGTGTTCCGCAACTACCGACACTTTAGTCGACGAACCGGAAACCACTGGATAAATAAAAGAGCAGCGAACAGAGATTTAATTGAACACCCTATATTTTTGCAGTAAACTTAATAAATACGTTTGATTTTTTTATGTAGGTTATTCAAGGCATATCTAACATACGAAACTGTTTTCTCCCAACTGTGCTTCTGCTTTTCTTCCAACTGTTTGTTATTGTGACCGTATTTATTATATAAAATTAAAAGTAAAATTGCTGTTACGAGGCTTGCTCAACTGAAACCCATCTTTAATTAACTTAGCCTTGAAAACCAATGCAATAATTCAAATGACGTTTGTTAATGTTAATAGTGTTTGTAAGCAACACATAAGTTTCTGACGTTTGAATTTGATTCTGACTTTTAAAACATCGATTTTGAAATGACGTTTGTTTTGAAAATCCGTCCAAGTTTGATCAGCGTGCGGTCCTACAATTTTTATGCGCTGAGGGTGTATGGAAATCCATGCACATTGCATACCCAACTGTGAAGCATTGGTACGGAAAATTTAAGAATGGAGAAGAGGGGACTATGAATGAACCGCGACCAGGTGCACAGTGTACTGCATTAACAGAAAACAATATACCATGTGTGGAAGGGCTTATTAGAGAAAATCGTCGAATTTCCATTAGAGAAATTTCAGAAATTATTGGTGCGAGTGTAGAATCTGTCCATTGTATTATTCGTAATCTGAGTTACAGCAAAGTTTGTTCGCAATGGATTCCTCTTCGCTTGTCTAATGAACAAAAATGCTTGCGAATGGGCTTATCTGTGCAACACCTCACAGACTATAGCCAAAATAGTGATGATTTTCTTCTGTCAATAGTTGCTGGTGACGAAACTTGGTGCCATCCAGTAAGTTATCGTCGATGCAGTGGAAACATTCAAGTTCACTACCACCGAAGAAGTTTAAAGCACAACCTTCTGCAGGTAAGATGATATTAACTTTTTTTTCGACCATAAAGGGCTCTTGTTCATAGAGTTTAAGGAACCTGGAATAAATCTCATTGCAAATCTGCACAATGAAACTTTGAACAAGCTTCATCAAGCAATAACATGGATTTTACTGCGCGACAATGCTAGGCCACATGTTGCATGTCGCATGTGAAGCACATATATAGGTACATAACACATTGAGACATCCAACCTATAAAAACACCCAAAAACGGTGTGCTTTATGTGAATTACAAAATCAACAGCTGTTTTTAAGTAAAGTTCGCTTGGAGGTAAATCTTTTCTGATTCACAGAAGCTGTAATTTTAACAATATTTTATATTTTGCTCGTTGTTTTTGGAGAGAACGATCGCTGTAAACATTAAATCGTAAATGCTCGTTATACCCGTGATCTTGTACCCTAGATCGTATAAGGCGAATTGCAACAGCTTGACTAATATAGCTGAAACCCTGCCCGCCGACTGCGCACAAGCAAGGTAGAGACGAAGCTCATTCTAATCTTGAACTACGTGCTTACAATATCGGTATAGTACGAGAAATAGTAGTAGAAGTAGTCTGCGAGTTTAACCATTGCATTTTAATCACAGCCATCGCAACGAAAAAAAGTTTCTATCGCCAAGTATACTATCCCTAGCGTCGATCTTTCATCTCACTTCGGCATGCATTGTCTCGCTTCTTAGTGTACGCATTTCAGGGCTTCATTCGGTTTGTAAATTTAACAATAACATTTTGTAATTTTTGCTGTTACACTTCATGATATTGTAAAGTGTAAACTTATACAACGTTCATTTACATGTTCCCGGCACAGTCAGATATTTGGTGGAACTTCAAATGTCATAGTAACGATTTTCAACTGTTTGTTTTAAATAGAACACCCTTTATATTCTTATATTTTAACATACCTCTGATTTGTTTCTACATAAGAGTATTAAACAAACAAAAACGAAAAACAAAAGATATTTCACAATTTTATTTTTATATCTTTAGACGATATGCAGTATTACATTACAATCGTTCAAATAGATATAGGAAATCACTTTGAGTATTTTATATAACTCTGTAGAATTTTATAATTTTTATAACTCATTCAAAATGTACAAACTTATCAGCGTCGTCAGTATCAAAAAAGTTATTCGAAGAAGTATTCTGCTCGAGGACACCTTAACAAATGGCAAAAGTTGAATATTACAAATGAAAGCTTTGCTAGGTATTTGTTGTTTTTTCTTTATATAATACAGCAAAGCAAAACACAAAAATATACAGGGTATACATAATAGTGCGATTTAGTTTTACCGCACTTTTTAGAACAAAAACGAAACTAAAAAGCAACGAATCATCAGGCTTCAATCAAAGCAATTGCTAACTGTCAACTACATATTCTGACTTGCGTTTTTCGTTTTGAAATAGCAGTTATATGCAAATCTCCAAATACAGGGTATATTAACATCAAAATATGTTTTTATTGATCAGTTACGATAACAATAATAATATACAACAGCGTTCCTAAACACTGCTGACAACCGTTTGAAATAAACAGTGAAGTAAAACAGGGTATAACTGCGCAGCACTTTTTATTAATGTATGTTGTAAAGATAATATAAAAAACATAATACATCCAAAAATGTAATAATATACAAGATGTTCTATTTAAAATAAAGAAGTTGCCCATTGTCCCACTAAAACAAACCACCTTGTATAGTCAGCAATAATTTTAGGTTATGCAAAGTAATCAAACAAACAACTTTTGTATTTAAAGTTTTCTCCAAGCTACTATAATAAAGACATTAGGAACAAAATCGCACTACTATGTCACCCTGTATACATGTGCAGGGAAAACTCGATGTAACTCAATAACAAAACAGTATTTTATATTTTCCATTGTACCACTGTATTGGCCGAAAAAAAACAACAGTTTTGCTATTACAAATATTTTATAAATTCATTTGACCAAAAAATGTGTACATACATTTTTTTTAAATTTAACAATTAAACACCAAACTTTAACGTTTGTAATCCAACCAAAATCTGACTGCGCCAGGTTGATCAGCGTCCTTTGAGATATAAACATACCAAAAATTGTGTATAATATCCTGATAATAAAATCGTCCAGAAAAAGGAACCACCCTGTATAACCCAACCTTATGTATTTTATTCCTTCAAAATAGTTCTTAAATTTTTTTAATTGTTCCATCATCTAGATATGTAAATAAAAACTATAGAACAGTGTAAAATAATAATATACTTATGTATAGCATGATGACTCTTTAGTAATTTTTTTCTGGATAGGCCGCTACTGGCTAATCTAGAGATTTTAAGGTTACGTTGAAGCACAAACCCTACAAATGTGAACACTTATACTACAAGCGATTTTTGTTTTTTTAAATGCTAATAGGTTATTGCTTTTAGCAGTGGCGGCTCGCGGTAAAAAATAGGTGAAGTGCTATTATAATAACACTAATAATAACAAATAGAAAAAATATAATTCAATGTCAGCTTACCTAATTTTTGTAGACCAAGTCTATTCTTCTGTCCTTTAATGCAGCAAAGTTATTTATTATGTATTCGTAAAATGGTTGATTATTTATTCATTCTAATAAGAGTTCTTTTTGAATTGAAATATTTGCCAAAGAAGAAAGCCTATCTTGAGATACTGCATTTCTTAAGTACGTTTTTATTCGTTTAAGGCAAGAAAATTTTCTTTCCACTTGATGCACTTGTCGACGGAATAGTTAATACGAAGCAAAACAATTTGTAGGCTTCGGTAAAAGTTTTTTTGTTCTCATTGAAAGTTTCTAGTAATTGTTGGGTCTGTAGAATGCGGTAACTTTCATCGGCATAAAGAAGATTTAATTCGTTTTTAAGACGCTGACTTTTTGTAAATATTTTGACATAAAATTGACCTAAACTTTTAAATGCTTTAGACGAAAAACACGAATCATATTGTTCGAACTTCGTAATATCAGCCAAAGACATGAATTGTAACGTATCGCATTCTTGAAACCTAACTTCCATTTCCATTACAATGTGATCCAGTACTTCATAAAAGAAAATTCTATGTTCTTCTGTCATTATTTGTAAGGCTAGCGATTCCCGCTTAGGGCGCTTAGAAATATCGATTTGTGTTATTTCTATTTCCTTAGTCTTTTCGAAAAGTGTATCAAAGAAATCGTCATTCCTTTTCCTCTTTAATAGTTCAATAATTTTTGTAACACAAACATTAATATCCAATGATTTCTTTAGGAGAACATCAAATAATAGGTCTTTGAGAGAGAAAATATCATTAAATATTACAGCTAAAAATGTGAATTCAAAATTGCATGCAGTTCCGCGGCGTATTGCGACTGAACTCTTCACTTACGCGATTCGCCGTGAACCAATTGTAGATATTGACGTAGGCGTTATCATGGCAACGGAGGTATAAGTGCAGAGTTAAAATACATTTGAGGCTGACTCTTCACTACAATTGCACGAGTATTGTAGGTAAGATTTTTTATGATCACTGTGTTCACGTCGACGGACTGCATTTAAAATTTAATTTTAAATACAAGGGGACCAGAAAATATGTAATGTGTTTGCTTTCACTAAGCTTATTGTATCTACGAGTATGTATGCCATAAATAAACAACTTCTAATAGTTGTAATGCCAATAAATAATTATTGTGTAATTTAAATAAATATTCGCAATTGAATGAAAATATTAGGTGAAGAGGCACTGCACCTACGTCACTTGGCGAGCCGCCACTGGCTTTTATGGTATATCCTTATATCATTGTTTTTCATGTATTGAAATAAATCCTTCTGTCATGGGGTCATGGGCGTGCAGTTAAATGCGTAAACTTCCTTCGACATGTCTAAACAAATCGCATCATCCCATCGGTTTAAATGAAAGGAACGTATTTGCGTTTAATTAATACAAAACGAGTTACGTAAGTGCAGCAAAAAGTCAGTTTTGTGGCGCCCCTCGAGAGTTAAAAGGCGGCCAACAATAACGACCATTTATGCCGGCAACGAATCCTCCAGCAAAAGCAAAAAAGGCAGCAACTACGAGACGGACACAACATGCAGACCCCAAAAACAATAATTCTACAGTTGTCAGAGTGACATCAAAGTCCGTTTGTGCGCGAGACAACGGCGATAGGGCCCCATAGCATGCGAGCAACAAGCAGAGCCCGTCGACGAGCAAAAAAACACAATTGCGGCCTTCTTAGTCGTTACAGTAATGACGGGCCGTGACTTAGGTGAACATCAAAGGAGCCTGTGAAATATTTCCCAACAATCTGATCAAGAATGTTCAATTCTCCTCGCGGTTCGCGGCCAATCCAGCGGACACACCGAGGCGGGTTTTATCCAGGCACTGCCTACCATAGGATACATTATTATACTCTTATGTGTGTAGGTATAAGGTGTACACCGACTGATTCGAGATTAACCATGCTCGACTCTTATATAAAGAAATTAAACGCAAATTGCTATTATGAACGCGCGGGCGTGTAATCACGACCTGCAACACCCTAAGCCATAATCGAAATAATTGTCAAACACCTTCTAAAGTCTCGTAGGTATTGAAGGGCAACAGAGTAATGCTAGGTTTGGCCTGCAAGCTTAATAATAGCAATCTGCAATTTTCTTTTAATTTCCTCCTCATTTTAAGCATACCGCTTTCCAGTAAAGCAAAGTAACGGTCCTATTTCAAAAGCTGAAAGTTAAAACGCATACAAAACAGATCTATTTAAAGATCCTTCAAGAGTTTCTTTAAATAAAAAAAAACATTCAGAAAACACCATAAAATATAATTTTAAAAAGCCAGGTAAAATTAAATTAAAGGTTTAAAGAAAACTTCTGCGAAAATGGCGAAAACTATTAAAATCTGTCTTTATTTTCAGTACCTATTCAGAATTGTAACTTACATTAAAGCTACGGTAATTACACTTACATAATTTTTATGTTATGCCATAAGTAGAAATTATGTCATTTATACGCTCATTTACATTAGAACACAACGATCTATTTTTAACAATTTATTGTTCTACTTACAGTGGCTTAAAAAAGTTCTGCATCCGTTGCAAAAATAAGATAAATTGCAGTTTAAACCTATTTTTTTTCAAATAGTTTTCGGTTCGTCGTTGCAAATATAATACACAATACTAGTAATAATAATAGCCCAAATGTTGATCCATAAAAAAACAGAAACAATTCGATATATAAATTTGATTCAAAAACAGAAAAATTATGCATTATGTATAGGGTAAGTCCGGGAGAGTTCGACCACTTTTTGGAAAAAAAATTATAACTTTTTTGTTTTCTGAGATAATTTTGTTTTAACCGTTAAAGAATTGCCCAGAGGGTTTAGGTAATATATAAAATAAGTACTTATGATATCATACGAACATAAATTTTTATTTCGAATAAAAAGTACAAACATTGCAACCGGTCGATCTCACCCGTATGTCCGGGTTAGACCGACCACCAACTACGGGTGAGACCGACTTCGAAAAATAACAAAACATATATCTTAGAACAGCATAATAATAAAAGTACCTATAAAAATGTATAAACGAAATTAGTTTTTACGACTTTTCTTTTTCATTTTTCCGCATAAATCGCAAAAATTCTCGAATTTCGAGCATCCATTATGAAGCCATTATGTCGCACCAGTTTCAGTTCTGCATCATCTCCCAACGCCGATGACGGACCCAGTCTCTTTCGTTTTACTCCGTCTAACTTAATATTATCTTTTAAAGTAGTTTTAGGAATTCCAAATTGTCGGGCGGCTTCATTTACACCCATTGTACGACTTTGTACACATTCAATTGCGTTTCTTAAAGAATCGGCACTCCATTTAGCTCATTCCTCATTTTTTCTTTTGTAAGTTGTGGGCATTTTTGTTAATCTGTAACAATATTATTTTACAATATATTTAACTGTTTAAATTGGGCTTCATTAAATCTCTAATTTTCTTCAAATCAAATTTTTTATATATTTTTTTCGTGGTCGGTCTCGCCCTGATTAATGTGGTCGAACTCTACCAAAGTCACGGGAGAGATCGACCACTCTGTTAGCTGGAGGAAAAACGAGGAACGACTGCATTTTTGAGGTTATGCTATAGTTTCATGCATATTCTATCATCCAGTATAGAAATAGTTTAAATAAACTTACCCGTCTTTAAAATATCACCAACACAGTAAATAAGTCAAAAAACTTTCAAGTTCGCACAAAGTTTTAAACTTAACTTATTAGTTCACATTACTGTCGCCGCCCTTGTTAACACGTTTGTTGCAACAAGCTCAACTAATTTTATCATATATGTGAGACACAGTGCCCTCTCTTGCTTTGTTCTTGAGTTATCCGTACTGGTCGGTCTCTCCCGGTGGTCGATCTCTCCCGGACTTACCCTAATAATGTAGTCTACACCTAAACGTTTCTTACAATATACACTAATTAATTTAACAGAGGTTGTATGTTAATTGTTGGCAGAACACACTGTGGTAAAAATTCTTCTCCGGGAAAGCTTCTAACGTATATGTTTCCAGCACGATTGTTGTTGTTAAAGGTAGATTCATCACTAAATAATACCTTCTGCCATTGTTCTGAGGCCCAATGGCGATGATCCTTTGCCTATCCCAAACGGTGGAGCCTTTGTTTTCTTATAGGAGGGGTTTCTTCGTTACTTTGCAACCCCTAAGTCCAGGTTTAAGAAGTCTCCATCTTACAGTAGAAGTTCATACACTTACACCAGCAGGTTCTGGAAGTATTATGGTTAAATCTGTCGAGTTAAGACTTCTGTCCGCCAGGTTCGTCCCCCGCAATAAACTGTCGTCTCTCAATGATGATTTTTTGGACGGGCACTGTGGGGTATATCTTTCCCGATTCAGAGTATTCTTTGATCACTCTAATATAATCTATTCAGGATTGAGTTGCCACTTAGTAGGCTTCGGAAATCTGGGGGAATGTGAGGTATGAATGAAATTTGGGTTATGCTAGTTTTTCGTGATGGAGGTTATGTTTTTTTAAAAGCAGGCAGTGTTGCCAGTGGAGCTTGTTTGTTCATTTAACGTCCGCCTATTTCTGCTCAATATTGGTTTATAATACTTAGATATAATAATGATTTCATTATAAATAAAATAATAACTATAATTTAAATGTTGTCGTAACACATTCCAAATACATATTGCTGTTCTTTTTACACGAGAATTCTGAACTCAAATCTTATGTAGGTATACAGAGCATATTCCACGCCATTCTTTGTTGTCCTATATTTAGGTCTTGCAGCAGATTAAGAAGAATTAACGTCCATGCCGCTCATGTTTCAAATTGATATTGTGGTAGTCCAGTGGTTGACGGTTTGCCTCTGTTACTAAGAAACCCAAGTTCGAATTCCACTGAGGTCAGTGTTTTTCTCGGGCGAAATAAAAACTGTAAAACACTCATTCACAATTTAGATGCCAAAAGAGTATCCCCTACCCTATTCCACCTTCATAATATTACTAGAAGTATCTGAATCATCGGCACCCTCCGATTCTGAATCAGATTCCCCAATTGAAGTAATGAAAGGAGGAATATTTTCAAACGATAGATTTCCTAAATGTTTTGTCCAGTCTTCCGAAATAAGTTTTTCACAATGCTCACAGAAATTTTGCCACATGTCGAGGGTACGTTTTGAAAGAGCCTCACGCCATAAATTTGCAACCTTGTCTTTCGATTTTGGCTGCGAATTTATGTGCTTATTGTAATAGGTCTTACAAAAGCCCCACGCCATTTCAATTGTGTTGTATTGACAGTGGCAAGTGTATGAAGGCAATCGAAAAACCTCATATTTGCGCTTTTTCAAAATTTCGTGAGTTACGTATCTTTTATTTCCGTCTGCTGTAAAAGGTTTAATTACTTCCCAAAGTTTTTTCTTGCCCTGAATTTCGACATTGTGGTCGTTAATCAACCATTCCTGCAATACACCTTTGTTGCAAGAAAATGTGGGCGGCTTGTCAAACTGCACTGAATGATACGGTGCGTTGTCCATAACCACGACAAATTTTCCTTGCAACTTGTCCAAAGCAGGAATCTGCTGATTAACCAACCAATTTTGAAAAATTTCCCCATTGATAGTTTTATGATAGTCCCTGTCGTTGTTCTTTGAGTCTAGTAACATGTCGCACCCTTCCAAAATGCCTAAATTACATCCCGCATTCAAAATCCTGAACCTCTTCCCCTCACTTTTAATTTTGGCTGGGTTACTTTTAAGATCGGTTTCGTGTACCCATTGATGACTGGCAGATCCATTTTGGTAGATCCCCGTTTCGTCTAGGTACACGAATGTCACATTTTCACTAGAATTATGATATTGGAGAAATTGTCTCAAAAATTTAATTTTTGATGCAACGACGTGTTTTTGTTCACATAGCATTTTGCGTTCATTCACCATTTTGTGTTTGTAACCCATTGATTTAATAATTTTGAATAAAGTAGTCCTGCCGCCCTTGTATTCCAAATTTTCGCGAGAGTCGGCCAAGAGTAAAATGTTCATTCTTCAGATGATACTGCCAAATTTGTCGTTGCAAATTTTTTCTAAACGTGTAATTTAAGGAAACGTCTTAGCGCGTATACTACAAATGGAAGATTTCAAAACGTCCTGTCCTTGTGATAAAATGTCCCTTATAGAACGCTCAGACACCTAAAATTATAAGTAATTTGCAATTGCATATTTAAGAATTAATACGTGCTTACCCCAAATATATCAATTAATCGATTTATAATGGTAAATCGTGTGAAGTCTGGTCTTTCTCTTTTATAGTGGTTGAAAGCTTTCACAATTTGCAGTTTAGTCACTTTGTTAATAATTTTCACCATTCTGACAATTAAGTAGGTATATTATGTGTTTTATTATTTCTAAACTTACTACATTATTTTAGAAAAGTAGGGGACCCTAGAGCTAGCAACTGGGCAATTTCATTTTGACATTGCTACAATTCAATCAAATAATATTTAACAAATGCAACTTAAGAAAAAAAACAGCCTGCTGGATGGCAAATCAATCCTGAATAGATTATAACTGTGGATTGATTGCACTGTACTTTCATAACTATTTTCGACTGGAAGCGCCTTGTTTAAGACGAAAAAATTTTTCATGTCATTTTTCATCCGATAATTTGAACAGTTTCTTTTCGGATGGCATTTTCCCACAGTTAAGGACGTGCAAAATGCAAGTGAATAATCCACAGCACCTACAGGTACTTTCATGTTAAATGCATTTATTTTAACGATGCCATTAGAAAATACACGATAAACTGATTATTGATTTTAGAAAAGAACTTACCTTAATTGTTTTCTATGGAGTTCTAAGTACCTAATTAAGAAATAAGTTGTTGACATAGTCATTAAAATCAAATATTTAATAGTACTTTTTGGAAACTGCAAAAAGTGCAGCTAAACTTCAAGAAATAATTATTTTCTTGGGTGGTGCATAAGTTTTTCACGCCACTGTAGCTCTTGCACTGTTGGACCACCCTGTATATGACATAGGCATATTTTTATTTTTGATTAGTGGCATGCAATTCTAAATAAGGGTTCTGTTTAATTTTAACCAAGGAGTCCTTGCAATCTTCTGTAAATCAGACAAATTATCAACAAAATTTCAATAAAGTTTGGCTCTTGAATTCAAAATAAGTGTACCATTTGTTTTGCCCCAAACATTTAGTAAGGGACTAATAGCAAGAAAACTATATTCCACCTGCTACAATTTTTTTACTCTAGAACACACTTTTACTTTTAAATACATAACGTAACATCCGTAAGGATTATGATCTTAACCCATTTGGGACCACTATTTTTTTTTTCGATTTTTTGTTTAATTGTTACGGAACCTTATTCAATACCATTGAAAGGATGTCCAAAAATATTTTAAAAAATTTTTTGATGTCATATAGAGGAGATAGGGCCTGGGTCGAAAACGACCCACTGGTCCCCTATACCGAAGATATACAGAATTTTGAGTATTTTATAAAGACTTTATTTTATGCAAATATACACTCGAATAAATTTATAAAATCAAAATTACTGATGATATTCTTGAAAACATTTGTCGTGAAGCGGTACCAAACATTTAGCACAGGCCTTAACAGTTTTACTTTTACAATATGATCAGCTTCGTCTTGGCTGACCAACACAAATGTAATGTTCCACATCTCGTCGAACACTTCTGGACACATGTACTGCACTTGTGGATTCTCTTAGTGGTGGAATCCCCAATTTTTGACATATGGACCTTGCTACTTGCCGACGAAACGCTAAATGGTCTAAAGTGCATCCATAATATCTGGAAATTGTCCAAGCATTGCACATTACTACATCGAACATCCATAATACAATTGGCATGTACCATTCTTTTCCTATCATGCCTATGCGGCAGTTACTAATATGATTGTCCAACTGATCCACTCCTCCCATGTATTTATTGTACTGGCTGACAATATAGGGTTGCTTTATATTGATCTTAGATTTTGAAGCAGCCGAATATCTTGCAGCCTGTTGAATTGGTGTTGTACCGTGTTGATTTGATAAGAGCGTCACAGCACTATTGTCTTTCCATAGGACCGCTACAATATTATTATCTTCATCAAAAACGCTATCAAAATCCCCACGTTCTTTCTTCTTGTAACTACCAATTTCAGGGAGACCAGATTTTTCAGTACGATTATCTCGAACTGTACCAGTTGCAGCAAATCCCAGTTTGGTCATTGAGGAAACTAACTTAGCTGATGTGAAAAAATTTTCAAAGTAAAGTGAAAAATTCATTTCTTGACAATTTTGTTTCAAAGTATTCGCAAATTTAGTCACTACGGATTCTCCTAATCCCATTGTAATTTCACTGCTATTCTGACTTCGTCCCTGATATAAGTCAAAATTTATACGCGCAACCTGTTGAGACTCGTTGGCAAATTGCTTACTCAGTATACTGCTCTAGGAGACCAGTGGGTCGAAAACGACCCAGTCGTTTTTCTTTGTTTATACTCTTATCAATATGAAAGATAACAGCAAAATAACTATTCACACACAAAACTTGAAGATATTAGATTGTATGATTTGAAAAAAACATCAATAACAAAATTTTTGTACCTGATTGTACTTGATTTTTAGCGGTCCTGTTCAAACTCGTGCTTCATGCCATAAATTGAAAAATCATAAAAAATACAGAAAAATGTTTTAAAACCTATTCTTTCTTACAGGTCTATTTTAAGATCTTGGTTTAGCAAATTACGTAAAAATGACGGCCAAATATTAAGTATTTCAATTAAAAATCAATTTTTTTTTGTGTGGGTCGAAAACGACCCACTAGTCCCAAATGGGTTAAAGTTTATCGCACCTGGTAATAGCTGACATTTGAATTGCTTGACAAACATTGATTGACTGTATACAAATTCTTTGGGGTCGTAAAACACAAGCTGCTTATAAAAGTCTGGCTATCTCTGCATTGAAGTTTTTGTTTCATATCTTAAAGAAACAAACCTTAACAAACAATTATGTTTAGAAATACAACTGGTTAGATTTTAGGGAATGCACATTGTACGTAACCTACCATTTTTTAAATTAAAACTGCTTTCAATACATGTTATATTGGCTTAATATTTCTTTTAACCTAACTTGCCTGACTATCGTTGTCAATCTTTGCAAAAGCTTATGAATGATTGTTCTTCATAGCGGTTTTCTGAAAACAAATCAGCTTATTTCGGAGAAAACTGTATAGTATGCGTAACGTACGTCTTTTTAATGTATTCGATCGTGTCTTATCGACGTCTTTATTTAGATTAAATATGGAATATATTGATTTCTTCCAGATATGGAACATAAACTTCAATGGCTATCCAGTGTCATTTATTTAACATTATGAAACAACTTGTAAAGGATCCGTCCTGGTTTGTCAAGCAATTCAAACGTCGACTTTAAGAAACTTATTCGAAGACCGCAATTACAGCAGCGGAGGTTTGCGTTCAAAAGAAGTCTGTGTTCTGAACTAAAAGATAACTGTCAACTGAATTATAGGTACTTTCATAACTATTAAATACAGTCCAAGCTGATTAAAAGGAGCTCGGGTACGACGAGATCTTGGTAATAACAAGCGTTTACAAAGTAACTGTTTGGATTTGCATTGCTTTATTGTATTGTATTTCCTATTTACAACGAACGCTCATCTCTAAAGCAATAACCATAGTTGTTTCCATTTGTAGCAGTATTTACATGCTTCATACCAATCCACAAAAAATGCACTTTAGATAATCCCTAAATTTATAATACTTTTCTGGAAATTAAACTATCGACGACTCAATATGTTTAATCAAATTCTTGTAGCGGTGAAATATCAATTCCTATAAAATGAATTTTGGATGTAATGTCGGGGGTTTATAAATTTATTAAAATATTATATTTAATATAAGCTTGACATCTAAATCTGTATTTGCTTTTTTATAGTAGATCAAGGTTATTTTAAGATTTTGAAGGTTTTTTACTATAAAAATGTATTTTTGTATTGTATTGTAAGTTGTAAACGCAAATATTTTTTAAAAATATCTTTAATATTACGTTTAACGGACATAACGATCAAATACTTACAATCCCAAAAGCCTTGCTATAGTTAAAATGGCTTGTAATTGTAGCAAAGTATACAGACTGTATGACATAAGCAAAGTGCACACAATTTCTTCGATCATACTATTTATAAAGTGATACAATACAATCATATTAACCCACTACAAACATTAATTAAAAAAACATTTAATTAATATTCTTGTATAGCTGTTTCGTGTTTAATTATTGAACATTTATGTAACGATTCCTTCTGATGTTTCTGAAGGATGAAGAAGTACCAATTGTACAACAATATGATATATGCTCACTTGACTTACTACAAAGTAGCTTTTGTTGTTTAAAAAATTAAACAATGCCTGCCTGTAACCTTACTTTTTCCCAGCTCAATGCAGTTTTCGTGCATAAATTTAACAGACCTGTTAATTTAAGATCTCTTTACACAAAACGTCACCACTAAATTTATGTGTCTGCCACAAGGCGTACATGTAGCTAATTTTTTGTACTTAATTGTGTTAATTTTAAAGCAGCTTATTACATAAGAACTCTTGTACGTTGTTAATCCGTTGTTCTTTATTTTCGTCAAACATTTCATTTATCCATTAAAAACAAATTGAAAGACAGAGACGCAATTTTAAAACGTTAAACAATTGTAATAATCTAAGCAAAAATTCGAATTAATTAGAGTACGTACATAATTTGACTTAATTTGTAATCCCTAATTTCGTTAACTTTAGGTACATAAATCAATCTTCTTAAATATTTTGTAGATAAATTTCAATTGAAATAAATCTAGAGATGGTGTTGGCCACAGGAAAATGAGCTTCACTATCTTAAAGAAGAGTATCCACAATTTATGTGAATTATTATATCAAATTAATTCAGGCGCTAACGATTTTCTACTTACACTCAACAAAAAATTCTACAAAATCCTGATCTTATCCAAAGATATCAACATTTACACATGGTATCTTAGCTACCACACGGTAATGTTGGTTTAATTTTGTAATCTGCAATATCGCTAATTTTAGTTCTGCATATTCATCTTCCTTGGGCCTCGTGTAAAAAAAATCTAAAGATTGTGCTAGCCACTAAATTGAAGAAAGTTTCAGTCCGGCGATCGTGTGGGCCGTTATATTAAACCACCAGTATCTTTAAAAAGAGTAGCCATCAACTAAAAAGCTTGAATGTTATTATAGAAAGGGATTTATAAAGTGTATTTTATCGAAATAAACGCTTTTATTCGGGTACTGTTTCCTAGATATGTGGAAGTTTCGGTTTAAGTAGAAACCATTACAAAATTTTGCTGTTGAAATCGAGAAATTAGAACGCTAAAATTTCAGTTCTGTTCCTTTTTTTCATTATCGATTTCGATCTTTTCTTCCATGCTTTACTTGAGAAAATTGTTTTCTTCAAAAAAGGGCAATTGGAGTAAATCTGGAGAACTTGCCGGTATTGATTTAAAAAACAGTGGGATTTTTAGTTATCTCTCGTACTAACTTCAAAATTTTCAAGAAAACCCAGTTGTGTTTGCATCTTTTTATTTTTAACGTTATAGCACGTATATTTCCCCTGAGTTTGTAAAACACCGAATTTCCTTTAATAACAAATTTTCACCTGAAACAGAAATTTCGACAGTAAACGAAATTAAAACAATTCTAAATACTGGAGTAGGTACATACTTACATATATACACTTTTAAATTTAGAAATATTATTAATAACCTTTTCTAAAGCTTAAAAAAAACTTTTCATGATCTCCTTAGTTATCTGCAGGGTTTAAGTCAGATGATCTCCCTGGCTACTATGTTTCACCAATAAAGCGGTTATAGTATACCTTACAGACTTTTAGAACGTAGTTATTATGATAATAACAAAGTTCTAGCATGTTTAGAGCAGTTTAGAGCTTCTTCCAGAAGTCTTTACGGTCAGCATTCTATGGATGTGAACCAGCCAATTTGTAGTATTATATTTTAGTATTAGCAAAATTTATTGGAAATATTGGCTTTTCTCGGAAATGTTTTCTTTCTTTTGAATCAACCAAAAATCATTCGGAACTAGGCTGAGTTTGGTTCTATAACAAAGCTGTTAAATAAGGCCAAGACTTATAGTTTATACAATAAAATTTGATATTAGTTCTTTTGAAATATATATTGTTTACAGTAAAATTTTTTATTTTTTCGTACTTAACGTAGATATTAACATATACAT
Source organism: Limonius californicus (assembly GCA_014611495.1). Taxonomy (NCBI): domain Eukaryota; kingdom Metazoa; phylum Arthropoda; class Insecta; order Coleoptera; family Elateridae; genus Limonius; species Limonius californicus. The sequence continues at coordinate 3,429 of JABXWE010020816.1, read as the reverse complement.
ACATCATGACGCTAACCTATTCAGTTTGTTCATATGTATCTCATTTTTGTATTGAATAATCATGGTTTAAGTAGGATCTCTCAAAGTCTAGCCAATTTCGTATCTCAGTTAAGGACAAAACAAAACGCTCAACAGTAACAATAAACTTAACCTTCATACAGTAAGGTTTCCAACGAGAAAAAAAGTGTGAAACACTTCCCTCGCTTCAAGCCGGCGCCGATCAGACCATAAAACAATAATATGCCCAGCAAGTCGGGCTTCAAATATTTATAATTTTAACACTTCCATGTCCTCGGTACAGTATGTACTTAAGGCCCATTAATACGAATGGCATTTTATTTGTCCATCAATAACCGATTTCCTGTCCGGATGTTGAGCAGCAGTATTGGTTCCTCTTAAAGAAAACCTGCGACACGACTCAATAAAATGAGCTTCAAGCAACTTTATTTAGTGGCGCAGATAACACCTTTATTTTCGTCGTCCTGCCGTCGTCAACCTGGGTGGGTTTGTTAATGCCGTTATCAATCACAAACACACCTAAACCGCTGATAAGTAGATAGGACCTACCTGTTAGATTTGCCCTCTCTTTTCCTCTCTCATTTTCTCTTGTTTTACCTAGACCTTCCAATATTTTATTGCTTTTAATTTGGTACATGTTTCGAAAGCAATTACGGAGATTAATTTGTGTCTTTTTCAGATATAACTTGTAGTATGTTTGGCACACGTTGGGTAAAATAACTGTTAGGTAAAGTACGAGTAGGAGCACTGAGAATTATATTAAGTAATCCTTTCTTAGTTATACTATTTTCACGTGACCAATTTACCATATTTCTTTTGAATCAAAAATAAAGCTAACCAGAAATTTAAATTCGTTATTCTATTTATATAATTATTATCGACAAACTTGAAATACGATATTAAAGGAATACTGTAACTTACAACCATATATAAGCTCCCGTCTTTGTAATACATTTTAATTTATGTGACATTTAACCAAGAACCAATGTTTTAAGAAACATTTTTTATTTAAACATAAATAAGATGCTTATAATTCCTAATATATAAAAATTTCACATTATAATTATATAAGATGACAGTAGGTATAACATGTAAAATGGGTTGCATACAAATATAGATGTGAATAACGCTGTATATTTGACTAGAAATAAGGCCCTAGAATTTATTTTCACTTTATCCAATTATAATGTTGCCTAATTTACACTACTGCAAAACTGATATACTGAATACACTAATCAATTTACTGTTATTTTTAGAATATTTAATTTGGTTAAACAAAATTAAAACCCTGGACGCTTGCATTCAATGAATTTATTTTCACTTTATCCAACTATAATGTTGCCTAATTTACACTACTGCAAAACTGATACACTGAATACACTGATCAATTTACTGTAATTTTTAGAAGATTTAATTTGGTTAAACAAAATTAAAACCCTGGACGCTTGCACTCAATGAGTTTCTTTTCACTTTATCTAATTATCGTGTTGCCTAATTTGCACACTATAGCAAAATTTTAATGCTCTGTTGAATTTAGCACTAGCACTAGAATAATTAATTAGGTTAAACAAAAATAAGACTCTTAACGATTGAACTACATGAATTTATATTCACTGTATCTAATTATCGTATTTGTCGACTGTTGCTGACCGATCAATTTAATTTTAGTATTAGAAGAATCAATTAGGTTAAACAGAAATAAGCTCCTACGAATTTATTTTTACGTTATCCAATAACGGGGTTTGATGAATTAACACACTATTTCAAAACTTAAATCCACTGGTCAATTTAGTGTTAGCATTACAACGGTTAATTAGGTTAAACAAAAATAAGACCTTTATCGATTGGACTCCATGAACTGATTTTCACTTTACCTAATTATCATGTTGCCTAATATGCACACTGTAGCAAAATTGAAATGTTCTGGTCAACTCAATGTTAACATTTGAAGAATTAAACAGGTTAAAAAAACTAAGACTCAACGATTGGACGCTGTGTATATATTTTTACTTTATCTAATTATCGTGTTGTCTAATTTGTACACCATAGCTAATTTGAAATACTCTTGTAAATTTAGTGTCACTATTAGAACAATCTTAAGATAAAGAGAAATAAGGTCCTACGAATTTATTTTTACCTTATCTTAGGACATTGAATATAATTTTTACACACTGTTGCTAAGCTTAAATCTACTGGTCAATTTAGTGTTGGTATTAGAAGAATTAATTAGGTTAAACAAGAATAAGACTCTTAACGTTTGAACTCCATGAATTTATTGTCACTGTATCTAATTATCGTATTGCCTAATTTGCACACTGTTGCTGAACTGAAATTCTCTGATCAATTTAGTTTTAGTCTTAGAAGAATCAATTAGGTTAAATATAAATACGATCCTACGAATTTATTTTTACTTTATCCAATTACGGCGTTGACGAATTTAGCTTTAGCATTAGTACAATTAATTAGGTTAAACAAAAATAAGACCGTTAACGGTTAGACTCCATGAATCTATAGTCACTGTATCTAATTATGGTATTGCCTAATTTGTACACTGTTGCTAAATTGAAATTCTCTCATCAATTTAGTTTTAGTATTAGAAGAATCAATTAGGTTAAACAAAAATAAGAGCTTTAACGGTCGAACTCCCAGAATTTGTATTCACTGTATCTAATTATCGTGTTGCCTAATTTGCACACTGTTGCTAAATTCAAATTTTCTGATTAATTTAGTTTTAGTATTAGAAAAATTAATTATATTAAACAAAAATTAGACCCTTAACGGTTGAACTTCAAGAATTTATTTCGGCTTTTTTTCAATTTCGTGTTGTCTAATTTTCACACTGTAGCAATTGAAATTATCTGATTGGCTTTAAGATAATTAATTAGGTTAAAAAAAAACTAAGACCCTCAACGATTGGGATCCATGAATTTATAGTCGCTTTATCTAATTATCGTATTGCCTAATTTGCACACTATAGCTAACTTGAAACACTGGTCAATTTAGTGTTGGTATTAAAAGAATTAATTACGGTAACAAAAAGAGGCCCTACGAATTTGTTTTTACTTTCCCATACCTTATAGGTATAGGGTAAGTATTGAAATCATGAAAATTTTCGAAATCGAGATTTTAACGGATATATCCGTTTTGGGTCTCTAGGAACCCAAAAAAGTGGTTTTTAAAAAATGTCTGTCTGTGGGTGGGTACGTACGTACGTACGTATGTACGTACGTACGTATGTGACGCTCCTACAGCCGAAAGTATTGCTCCGATTTTGATGCGCTTTGGAATGCGGGGGTGTATCGAAAATTCATCGAAAAAATAAGCTTTTCAAAAAAATCCGAAACCGGAAGCGGAAGTTACGCATGTTTTTTTGGTATCACTTTTTTCGTGATTACAATTTTGAAACTTTTA
>JABXWE010020815.1:0-21490 GCA_014611495.1 Limonius californicus | reverse complement strand
CTCCAAATACCTACTTTTTTTTGAAGATTTGTATTAAGCATTCATAAAGGAAAAATTCTACCTGAAGCTTTTAAGGCATTTAAAGGACACCCTGTATAGATATTGTCAAGAAATAGACAAAATGCATCAAGAACTGCGACATCTGGTCCTCGTACTGGTTAATCGATAAGGTCCAATCGTGTGACCACACGTCGCACAATTGACCTTCAAAAAGTTGAATGAATTGGACTATGAAACATTGTCTCATCCACCATGCTCACCAGACATCTCTCTAATAGATTATCACTTGTTTAAGTATTTTATTTATTGGCAGTAGCTTGTTAACATTGTAAAAACTAGTCTTTAGTCCTTAATAAATGGCAGAGGAAATGTTGTTGATGAAACAATTTGGTTAATCTATTATTAACTTATCAAAAACCGGAAAACTAAATTCCGAAATCGGGAAATATCTGTATTTATCAAGACATAGTGTTAAAAATGTTGTACGAAAACATACAGCAAGTGGTTAAACTGCCTCAAATCCTAACTAACAGACGTTGACAAACGGGCACGGAAAAGAATAATTAGAGAAAAAATACGTGCCAACTACGGCCAATTGAGCGTACTTAGGAGTGATTCTCCTTGGGAAAACGTGTTTCGAGATCTATGTGGCATAGAGAAGCTCAAAATTTAGGATTTAGCAACATTTTCAAGTCTGTAAATGTACTTTTCAAAAATTGACATAATTTGTTTAGACAAAGGAAAAGCCACTATGGAGACTGACGCAAAAGAAAAACCAATTGAAATGGCGATGAGTCTAGGTTTGAAATTTGCGTAGGTGACAACCAGAGCAGAGTCTTTCGTCTAAAAAATGAAGCTTACCATCCTAATTATTAGAAAAGAAAAGTGACATTTCTAGCATATGTCGTGGTGTGAAGTTCAACACCTGGAAGAGGTTTAGGAAAACAGCGGTATATTAATTACATTTTTAATACAGAAAAACATTTAAACACCTTAAAAGGGTAACAGCTTTGCAATGGTTCTCAGATAAGAGTATTGCACTCCTAGAGTGGGTTTTGAGTAGCCCTGATTGAAAAAGACACTTTGGCATGAAATGAAGAAGAGATTGCGTGTAACTCCCGCTAGATCAATTCTAGAAGTAAAGCAATATCTCCAAGAAATATGGAATAGATGTACAACATGCGACTACTAGGACCTAGTAAATACTATTCCTCAAAGAATTAAAGGAGTCTTCTTCTTCTTACGTTAGGGCCTGTTTATTCCATTGGTGCTTTTTCTATGATGATGACGTTCAACCCTCGTACCAGCGTTTATGTGGTCTTCCTGGGAGTCGTCCCATGTTCGCTTCCTGTGTTTGAACTTTCTTGGCTAGTCTTTCATCTCTCAACCTCTCAATGTGGTTTATCCAGTATCTTCTTCTCGATCTTGTCCATCTGATCACATCTTGTACTTCGCATGACTCAGGGCTCCGTTCAGTACGTACCCTGTGTCGCGTAGACTTAAGCCTGTAATAGCTCTTAGAATTTTCATCTCCATAGCTCTCATAATCTGTTTGGTTTTTGTAGTTTCGGCTCTTGGCTCAGCTGCGTATGTTAGTAGTGGCCTTACATAGGCTTTATAGATCCTCACTTTGCTTTCAACTGTCATGTATTTGTTACGCCATATGCTGTCTCGGAGGCAACCAGATATCACTGTTGCTTTAGTAGCCGTCACTTCGCTGCTGGTGTTGTTAGCACTTGAAATGTCTGCGCCGACATATTTAAATCGCACAACCTGCTCGACCGATTTTCTATTGACTTCAAGCTTACATCGTGTCGGGACTTTAGAAATAACCATTGATTGTGTTTTTTGAGTAGATATTTGCATGTTGAATTGCTCTGCAGTTGATTTTAGTTTGAACAGTAGGCGTTGTAAATCACCTACTTTTTCGGCTGTTAGGACTAAATCGTCTGCATGGCCTACAATGTGTATTTTGCAGTTCCCAATTTTATACCCTATGTTCGTATTTTTGAGGCGGTTTATTACCTGGTGCGTGACAGCGTTAAAAAGAGGGGGATTAGGCTATCTCCTTGTTGATATGGGCGTTTCATCCGTTAGTCCATTGCAGGTCTTAATTCTTGTTTTGTTATTCGTGTTTAGTCTCTTTATTATATGCGTCTCTCACATATACTTGTCTATCAATGTGATTCTCTTGCAGTGTTCCTAGTACATCCTTAAGTCGTATTCTGTCGAACGCTTTAGTGAAATCCACGAAGCAGAGGTAGAGGGGTTTGTTAAACTCTAAATAGATTTCTCTACTAATTGAGGCAGTATAAATATTGCGTTCACAGTAGTCCTGTTTGAACGAAAACCTTGCTGTTCATTACTTATTCCGATTTGCGTGGTTATTTTCTGGGCTATGATTTTTGTAAATAATCTCGTTTCAATCCTTTTTTAATATGGGCATCATTAAGATTGTCCGCCACTGATCGGGTGTATTTCCAGTTTGCAGTATTTTTTTGAAATAAAGTAGTTATTTCTTTTATAAACCTTCAACCCCCGTTTTTAAACATCTCATTAGTGATTGCGTCAACAACTGTTGACTTTCTGTTAAGGAGTAAAAGAGTAATTAAAGATAAAGCTCGTGTTTTCCAATGGTAAACTTTCGAACTGGGGTTTACATTCAAGTTCCTCTGATTGCATATGTTTCATTTTTCTGTTTAGTTTATTATGTTAGTACGTCTTAGGTTAGGAAAAATCTATAAAATGTTTGGTTAAAACTAAAAAATACTTGATTGACTGCCAATAATTAAGAATTTTCTAATTGTAAGTGGTCCAACTGAAGGAGGACCGTTTTCAGTTTGTTTATTAAAAACCTATTACGTTATGTACGTCATACTAGAACTAGAAGTAAACTAGAAGTAAAATGTCTAATTATCAAAGAAGCCCTACACTCCATATAGAATTGAGGGGAACGAAAGAAAAGGAGAAGGTTGATTCGAAGTGGTTGAGAACAATTATTTTCTTATCTATAAAAGGGAGAAGGATGTTCTAATGTTTCTGATCTAATTATGTAGCAATTTTCTTCTGAGAAATGTAGATTTGGTTTCAAAATTCTCCCTATGTTACGAAGATAGACTTTTAAGTGACTACACGAATTATAAAGTTTTAGAACAAAATCAGTAATTTTACTAGTTTTAAGGGACAAATAGCTAAACAGTAATATAATTTAGACATTAAAATAAACTACAGGTAAAAAGAGTATACATTTTAAGCTCGAAATAATTCATTTTTATTAGATTTGATTGGAGACGGTGGATTAAGTAAATAAACTTTGGAAAACCCCTTACCAACACGATATTTAGAACACTTAAATACACACCTTAATACGTATTTAGGTGTTCTAAATATCGTGGTGGTAAGGGGTTTCCCAAAACTTATTTTTTCTATTTCGGTTTTATAAAGCCGTTCTAAGCGCACTGTTTTAGCTTAAAAACAGTACGTTAAGGAGGCCTATAATCGTACTGTTTTTAGTTTGTTTTGTTACGATGTTGGTAGTTCGATTTGAATTTGAAAGTTTGAAATGTCAGTTTCAGCCACCTGTCAGTGCTGCCATAAGTGTTTATAAAAACTCCATAGTAATCGATTTGACGTAAAATTTTCTACATAAATTTATTTAAAATACTCTTAAACTTCCTCAATAGAAAAAAATAGTATAAAGAACATGTTTCATAAGACCACTTGTTGCACTCGTCCGTTGAAAAACTCGACGCTTCGCGTCTCGTTTTTCAAACTTGGACTAGTGCGTTAAGAAAAGGCCTTATGAAACTACTTCTTTAATATACTATAATTCGTTTCTATTTCATTCGTTCGACTGTAAATTCGATCGATTATGCCGAAAGCCGTCCATATGTAACATACAGGGTGGGCCAATGATAACGAAACAAACCCGATTTTTCATATTTATTTTATTTATTTATATATATATATATATATATATATATATATTTATTTCGTCATTCCTTTTGAATTTTAATGGACCCTTCCTAGTTTTTCAAATTCACTTTCACCATCATTTACGCCAGCAATGTTTTATTGATTAAGAAATTTACCGTAACTTTCACTCTATTAGATGTTCGAAATGTTGATCTCCAGCATCCATATAGTAGTAGTACAGGTTTTGTTGAAAACGGTTTTGGACATTCTGAAGAATTTCGGGGGTAATTTGCCGGCATTTGTTGTTGATCCGTTGACGCAAATCATTTAGGGATTCTGGCTGAGTGGCGTTTCAGTTGAAATATTTAGCATACACTTTGCCCGTACTCTTGAAAAATGTGTTTATAAATCGGACATTTAACATTTAGTAAATTGATTATATGAAAAGGTTTTTATAAAACAATAATTAGTAAAATACTTGTGAAATGCGCCCTTGCTTCTGGAAAGAAAACTTCGTCTGGTAGTGGTTGGTGGACAATGACGTCGTAAACCTCATCTGTTCTTTATTGATAAACTTTATCATAACTCGAGTTCTAGCAATTTCGTGACAGTTATTTACAAAGAAGCTTTGTCATCCTGCTTAATGTCTTGGGGATGCAAGACATAAAACGTTATGTTGTACATATTTTATATGGGTTGGGTATTAAAATTTTCACAAGGTGTTAGCTAGTGAATATTCTACTTATATTCTGATTTTTGTAGAAACCACTTGCTAAATTATATTTTTTAAATTTTTGTCATATTCAGCTAACATCGTCTTTACACTACTAGACCATAAGAAAAAAGTTTTAAGTGCTATTTTGTTGTATATAAAACATATGCTCAGTTTCTGCTGTCAGTTCCAAACTTTTGAAAAGCTTATATTTTCTAACAATTTTGAATCAAACTCTAGATTTTAATTTTTAACAAAATCGAACCTCGTCTCTGACAGATCTATACTCATAGACCGACATTTTGCAAACATGGAGGTTTAACATTAATATTTTGTAAAAATCTGTAAATCAGTATTTGATGTGAGAAAGTAAAAGTTAAGAAAATAGGCTTATTTTGTTAGTATATTAAATTACAGTGCCCATTATAAGTTTTTGATTATTTCTGCCTTCAGTCTTCTTGCTTATTGTTAGGATTTATTGGTTTGTAAAAAACAACACCTACATGGTGGAGAACATTTCTTCGCTTATCTTGAAACAGAAAAGGGATGTTCGAAGGTTTCTGACTCAAATAAGTAGAAATGAACTATAGTTCGCCAATTAGTTTTGCCCTGTACCACTGACCTCCAGTTACCAATTCCTAATGATTATCCTTTGATTTTGAATAAAATACAACGAATAAATAGATGACAATGTTTATTCCCCACACATCTACAAAATTACATATTATTTATTAATCTTGTACACAAGAGATTTTAATTTAAAATTAGATTGTATTACTGCGCTCATACTTTAAAATTGATATTGCATTACTACAAAGTGGTAATGCAGGCAGAGGAGAGAAGATCGCTACGTCTCTTACGAGATGAAGCACCTTAAGAAGACTACAAAGTAATTAATTTTATATGTGAAATCTACTACTAACTCAATTACTTAAGTCCATCGTCAGCAGGTCTAAGGAAATGGAACTAATGTCCAGTTATTCTGATTTCTGTCTCAACGCTTTTCGCCGCATTATGTATGAAAAATATCTTTTCGCATTGACTGATAAGTAAAGGAATATTTATTTTTAATTGTTGATAAAATAGGTGAAACTTTTCAATACAAAATTAAATCAGATTTGCCAAATATGCTACTAAAACAATTTTCGTGTATATTGGATCCTACCCTTTCTTAATTATATTATAGTAGGAATATAGATCTAGAGCTGACTACATGAATAATATTAGAAATGGATGCTCAACATTGTAGTACCGGTTAATTTATTTTGTTATTATCTATTAAAGAAATACATATGAATACAAACGCGGAATTTTTGCTACATAAAAATTAAAAAATTTCCACTGGCAAGATTATACCACGTTATTATTCGTAGTTGGATTAACTGACCGAGTTTACGATTTTTGTTGGTATGTGGTCGCTTCAATATTATGCAAAGGTTTAGTGATGTTTATGCCGAAAATATATAGAAAAGGTTTGATGAAAAATGTTTGTAAATATCCGTTTACAACCAGAGCTGGAAAACATAACATTTCTTCAGTCCAGCCAGTGAGTACTAGTAGATCTTTATATTTTGTAGACCATGAGATAGGGAAAGCTTAAAAACGTAATTAATAGTTAATATTACTTAGGCTTCGGCAACCAAGATTTAAATGAGTTACTGTAGTAGGACTATCAACTAAAGTTAACAATTAAAGCATTTAACGTAAGGGAAATATTACCAACACCAAATTTAAACACAAATAATAGGGAAATATAGGGAGTTAATAATGTAAGATAAAGAATATAAACACAACAACCAAACATAAGTAATTTGAAATATATAACTACATCTTAAGTATGGAAATAATAACATTGCAGCAGGTAATTTAGGATTATTAACAGAATACGATTATTAGAGACAGTCATGTAAATATAATCTGCAAATGCATTTTGGAATTGCGAATGTTATATATAATAACAGTTTTAACCAAAGAAAACAGAAATCGTTAATCAACCAGAGGTTAGATATCTGAAATCTAGCGTTAATAGTTTTGTAAAATAACACATGCAATACTTAAAACGTTTACGTAGTTATATAATAGTATACTTATGTAAAGCCATTTCTAGCAACTAAATATCATATCTTTACCGAATATCATGGAACTAAAACCATTTGAAAATACTAATTAAGATTCTAAATATGTAATGCAATTTTAATATTTCTTACAAACCCACACTTACACTGCCCACTATATCTGTTTCCCTTTCCTTTATGGCCTTGCAGAGCGTCGGACTTGTGTTGTATTGCTCCACTTGCTCCACATTATTTGCTGATTTCGTCTTCATTTGATAAATTGTTTTTCTCTTCTTTTTTTCTTATTTCTACATTCCCATCTGCCCAAGTTCTCCTTGGTTTACCACGTCTGCTTTTCTCATCCCTGCCTGCCTCTGTTCTCCTTACCAGTCTACCTTCATCTGTTCTTGTGACGTGGCTAACCCATTTTAATTGATCTTTTTCTATTTTCCCATTCTTGGCTTTTGTTGTGTACTTCTTCAGGTATCGTCGCTTCTTATGTCATATGTGCTATTTCGTATTCCTCGCTATTTTTCTTAAGTATTTCATTTTTGCTGCATTTTTCTATGTTTCAGTTTCGTTTTATGTATCCTTGTAAACATTTAATAATGTTTGTGTAACAGCGTCAAACAACGGAGCCATTTAATATTTCATACAGCGGGGGTAGGAAACAGCGCAAAGGGCTGATTTGCAAGAAATTTGAAATAACATCGGTTACAGAGCATTATAAAATTAATTTTTGAGTATGTATTGAAAGGAGCGTATAACTCCCAGAAGGAGGCTTGTGCTAGAAATTTGAATAGTATTCCATTTATAGAATATTCAGTGTTTAGGTCGAAATGTTACGAATCTGAAGCTATATGTGGTAGGAAATATATAAATTCGCCCTATAAGACGTTTCATTTCCATGATATTCAAGAAACTTATTACAAATAGTTGCTAGCTTCGATAATCAACTTCACATATGTTAGTAATATAAGTGCGTTTATTAACGCATTAATAAACCCATCGTTACACCATAGGACGCGAAATAGTTATATACAAATTTACAACAACAATCTCCAAAGAGTGATATAGCATTTGCAACTCCATCTTGTACTCTCCGTTGGCTATAAATGGTGGAAACTTGGATTGGTCTGGCCGGAAGTTACACATGAACCATTTCCCCTAAATTGAAAGCATGGCTAAATTAAATTAAGTATTGTAAAGAAGAAACGTAAGTAATCAACTTCACATATGTTAGTAATATAAATGTGTTATTTACTCGTATATTTTAATATAAATAACGCATTAATAAACCCACCATTACACAATAGGACGCGAAACGGTTACATACAAATTTACAACAACAATCTCCAGAGAGTGATATACCATTTGCAACTCCACCTTGTACTCTCCGCTAGGTATAAATGGTGGAAACTTGGATTGGTCTGGCCGGAAGTTACACATAAACCATTTCCCCTAAATTGAAAGCATGGCTAAATTAAATTAAGTATTGTAAAGAAGAAACGTAAGTCACATAGTCATTATGTTAAATATTATACATAAAAGACAATTCACCTAAGTAAACAAAATATCAGCTTAGCGATTGTACGATTATTTATATATAAAATCCAAAACAGTCAAGAAATGGCAGAAAAATACCTTCACGAATGGGCATCCACTGAAATTTCCACAGCTCATTAAATCTTTTACGCCAACCGTATTCACGGCCAAAGCTCTACAAGCATTCACGCCAAAGTGTAGGGGAAATGTTCGATACTCGTTACTCATAAATTTATAGGCTTGTATTATAATCTGTAATCAATTGATGATAGGAATAACATTAATAATTGCAAGATTTCGCCTTACCTCCACGTCATGACCTAGATTACGAGTAAGTGTATAAGAGATGTTTGCAACTGCTGTAGTTCGATTATACTTAAATGTAACAATCGAGACTTCTTCAAAAAACTGGTGGCTATATCGAGCTAATTCTAGTCGTTCGAATTTAAGACGATAATCGGATTGGTGGAACTAAAATATACTACATTATAACTCGCACTCTGATTAATCGTTTACCGCATAGTTGAAATAAAAACAGAACTCGGCGGTTTTATTACGAAAACACGAAAAATAATGTCGATCTATTTTGGCTACGCCACCAACCAACCAACTTAAATTAAATAAACGTTCAAGCAGGAAACACATGTTTAAACTTTTATGAAGGTATGATACAAAAAGCTGCAAATGCATACTTCCTTCCTACAACGGATATTTGATCAATGTATATACAGTTAACATCTATATAACGAACTTCTACATGGCGAATTTCTCCGCATAACGGACTTCTATGCTGTAGACTGGTCTTTTAGATGAAAATAAATTAAAACTGTTTCTAAATTGACATTTAAAAGCTTCATACAGCTGTTTCATCTTTACACTCTTAGTTTTCGAGGTGATTTTTAAAAAAGTTATCTGAATGAGAGTGCTACGAGATTCAAATTTATTAAAGATTGAAAGGCTTTTTGGTTTTATTAATTCATTACATTGTTATTCTTCAGGGGGGATTATGCAACATTTGTCTAAATGAGGGTACGAGAAATGTCAAAGCGAAAGTTTTCAACCATTACCAAAAAGGCATATTTCTGTATTACAAAATTTCCTCATGTCGATTTTTTTAGGATTTACCGATTTCGTTATATAGAAGGGTGATTGTGTATATCTATCTAATGAAAGTGATTTAATATTATAAGTTCACTTAGAAGTAACCGACGACAATATCATTGTATAGTTACTTTAAACCATGGATCTATATTTAAGTTATCCACGTATCTAAACAAAATGCATTCCAACAATTACTTTCGGTTTGGATAGCTTTATTTAAGAAAATAATGGTATACTGCCACGGATTTTACTGTCTAAATGATAGACATGATAAATATAACACTTAAAAAGATTAAACCTGCATATATGTATACGTATTACCACTACAGCAAGCAACCCCATAACAAGGGTGATAGCATCTCAGGAAGAATTAGTAACATTGATTCAATTAGATGTTTAAGAGAGATATTTAAGTTGTTCGATAATTTCCAGTGAACGTGTCTTCATTTCCTGCTTTATTCTTTATTAAGTTTTTCTATTTTTGTGTTTGTTGTTTCAGTCTGTATGCTTACTTGTTCCCTATTCTATGTCTTATCTGTTTCCCCATCTTTTTCCTTTCGGTATATATTTTTAAAAGGAAGCATTTTGCCACATATTTGTTAAATTTGTTGCAAAGTATATATTATTATTATAGTGCTTTCACAGGCCTTGTAGACCCTTCGCTTTGGTGTGGGGCAATTCTAAACAATACAATGCACAACAGGGCCTGACTCTGAGGGTTACCGTGTTGGTTCGTATCCGTACTTTACCAGCCCGGTATAGGGTATGTGTATGCGCATGTAGAGTTTCGTTACTCCCTTATTGAAACTATAACAAAAATTTCGAGAAACACGGAATCGCTTAGGCTATTACATCCAAAGCCTGACTGTCTTACTACTGGCCACTAATAATTCTTGTTTGAGCTATAAATATTTTCTTCAAATTTGTGGCTATAAACAAGTACCCGTACAAGATACTATATATATAGCATGATATTCTGTTTTGTTGCAAAATAAGATATTTTAGTTTAATTGGTGCTAATGTAAACTTTCAACTATGTTACTAAAACCGTTGATTGAAGTATTACTACTTCAATCAACGATAAAACAGGGTTGCAGAGCACTGTCTTTATACTACTACGGTTACCTCATAACCGTGCTTATTGGCTACACGATACAAGCGAGTAGGGCGAAAGCCTACGTCACTCGGCAGCTTACTACAGCTGCCGGTCGTAGTATAGTGTGTACAGACTACTGTGGTTAACAAATATTCCACGGTATTTACGTGTAGTGAAAATTTTATAGGTAAAGTGGATTAGTCTATCGAAGTAGCTAAATGACTGGGTGTCGTTGTACCGGTGCTACATGCAACAACAGTTTGGAAAAAGACAGAAAAGGTGGACAAAATGTGTCTTACAGTTTTTCGAAAAATGCAGAAATGGGAGCAATTTGGGTATAAAAATGCCATCGTGACGGTAAATGGAATCCTAGTAGTTGCCGTATTTGTTCAATACACTTTACAGAAGACGATTATGAAGTGGATAAAGTAACAAAAGAGTCTCGACCGAACCACGCTCGCATGTGGTCTGTTTGTGCTGTGAGTGGTCCGTGTTTCTTCGTACTTGTCGCTTTTTGCTTCCTGATTCGTAAATATTATGTTATGTTTTATTTAAACAACATACTAATCAACCTTTAATCCCTTATTATATATCTCGTTTCCTGGCCTGGGCTCTCCAGTCTCCAACCCTTGGCCCAGACATAGTCTTGTATTTAATTGTCGCCTCTAATCCCAGATCACCCTCACAAGGTTTGCGAATGCAGCAAAAAATAACACAAACCGATTCCCATCTAAAGAGCAAGCCATCATAGTAAATGCAATAGAAGGCGTACCACAACAAGATCATGTAGTGGCTATGGGAAACATTATCCAACCACATAACATTAAATATATATCCAGAATGTCAAGTAATAGAATTGGAATTTTCCATACCAGTAAAGAAATGGTTGAACACCTGGTTGAAAATTACTTAACAATCACAATCAACGAGACAATAACAGCAATACGTAAACTGATCAATCAAACGCATGCCTAACTATTCCACACAGTATTATTGAAGCCGCACTGATATCCAACAAACTGCGCCTTGTATCTTCAATGACATTCCTTCGAGCAGGTATTACTGATCCACAATATTCGCATGTGTTAAGTTCTAGGCGCCAAATTTATGTTGCCACTGATAAAAACGTCCAAATTCCCGAAACGCTTAAAATCGCTCATGATAATACCAACAACCATATTTTTATAACAGGCGACTGTTTAATCTGCCGAATCTGCAAACAATAAGGTCACATTGTAAATCAATGCCCGTTAAATGCTAATGACCTGACTAACGAAAATAATGTATCAACACCTTACCCTGTTGCAAACTTTACAGAACTTGAACAAATTTTTCCCGCACTTCCCCAGACGTCTGCCACTCCAGCATCCCTTAACATACACGAGCAAGAACAAAAACAAACCGCAACCAAAACTACAAAATATAATAATTCACCCAAATCATCTCCAATTAGCATCTCGTTATTTCAACCCCACTCAATTGCTCAACCCAAGAAAAATTAAAGGGAAAAGTTATCTTCCTCACACGAGTCTCTAGTAGAAGCCTTAGAAGAACATTTAAAACCCCTCAAGAAAATATTTAACGAACTCCCACATCACTTCCCCTTATCTTTTGAACAATTTAAACATTCCCTGGAAAACGCACGCGGAGCCCCAAACGTTATGAATGTCGCTTTAAAGTATACTACAGTCTTGAATTCACTCAAGAAAATGATTACGTTCATCTACCCACATGCTTCTAAAAGTTTAAAAAATAAACTAACTAGAATACAAAACAAACTAAATCGAAATATAGCGAAAGAAATCGGCGAAAAATTAAATATATCATCATTTTCTGATGATCAAGAAACAGTTCAAGATGGTAATACAATGGAATATTAATAGCTACTTTACTCAACTAGAACATCTCAAATTGCTCATTAAAGACACCATACCTAATGTTACCTGTCTGCAGGAAACCAATTCTAAACACAACTACTGTGCGACTATTAATGGGTACACAGCTTTTCATAAGAACCGCCCAGCTCCAAACATCGCCAGCGGAGGAGTAGTTACATACATACGAAACACCATACCGGCCACTGAATTTCTGATAACATCAGTATACGAAACAATCGCCATACAAACTTATCTACCCCACCCCATCACTATTTGCAACATATACCTACCATACAGTAAAGTAATAGAAACTAAAGAACTAAATAACTTAATCACACAACTTCCATTACCTTTTATCCTCCTCGGCAACTTCAATGCTCACAAAACATTATGGGGAAGTACTCACACCGACAAACGGAGTCGAATTATAGGTAAAATGATAGAGGATCACGATTTAATTCTTTTAAATAATGGAAATCCAACACACATAAACCCGTCAATAGGAAAATTATCTGCTATTGATCTCTGCATTTCGTCTCCTCAAATATCACCAACGCTAACATGGGACACTTTATCCGACCCATGCAGCAGTGATCATATTCCGGTGACTATTACTTTAAAAATACATTCACCAGTTAACAAAGATTGTACCAGTAGATCAAAATAAATACAATGAAGCAAACTGGGAACTTTTCAAGGAAATTATTGACTTCCAACTTGTATCAATACCGTTCTGCAATTACATCAATATAAACGTAATGATTTTCAACAATTTAATACTTCAGTCAGCTGACCAAAGTATCAGGAAATCAAACACATCCCTACACTGTTCCCCTGTCCCATGGTGGAACAACCAGTGTGAAATAGCAATAAAAGCAAGTAAAACAGCTCTCTACAAATTTAGACGAAGTAAAACTCAAAAAGATTTCATCACTTTTAAGCAACTCAGATCTAAAGCGCGACGAACAGTAAAAGAAAGTAAGAAGAAATCGTGGTCCCTATTCGTAAATTCTAAACACCCTCATCGAACCTCTCCACAATATGGACGAAAATTAAGAAAGTTAAAGGACTCCCTTGTTTCTATAACCCCACCCCTTCTATCAAACAAAATGTTGTTATTAACGATACCGAACAAATAACAAATATATTAGGAGAAACGTTTTATAACAATTCAAGCAACACATCCTACGATGATGAATTTTTAAATTTTAAAAGAGAAGTAGAAGAAGTTCCCCTGCTCGCTTTTCCAAATGACAACAACCCAATAAATGACCCTCTAGTTTAGAAGAATTATACCTCGCTTTAAATAACATAAAACCGATTTCTAGTCCCGGACCTGATGAAATCCCTTTCATATTTTTACGTAACCACTCAACTAACGGAAAATTGAGATGACTAGATATCTACAATGACCTTTGGACACATCATTGTTTCCCCAACCACTGGAAAGAAGCTTTTATCATACCAGTATTAAAGCCTATCAAAGACAAAGCAGATCCCCAAAATTATCGCCCCATCTCACTAACAAACTGTATGTGCAATGTCATGGAAAAGATTGTTAACCGCAGCTCACCTGGTACCTAGAACACAATAACCTTCTAACAAATGGTCAAAGCGGGTTTCGTAGAAACTGCAATACCATGGATCCAATAATCAGCTTAGACACGGAAGTACAACAAGCCTTTTAAAACAAACAAGTGATTGCGATCAGTTTCGACATCGAAAAGGCGTATGACCTCACCTGGCGTAGAAGAATAATTCAAATCATGATCCACTTCCAACTAACAGGTAATATTTTAGAATTTATGAAAAACTTCCTAAGTGAGAGGTATACTTCACAGTAAAACTACAAAACACAGTCTCTAAGAAATATAAACAAAAAAATGAGTTCCACAAGGAGCCATACTAAGTACAACTGTATTCTTAATAGCCGCTAACGACGTAACTAGTATCGCCCGACACCCAGTTAAATTATCACTATATGCTGATGACCTAATAATGTACCTTAGCGGTAAAAATCTTTTAACTACGAGAAATCTAATACAAGAATCAATAATGAAACTATTAAACTGGTCCAAGCAATCCAGCTTTAAATTATCAGTAAATAAGACACAAGGAATAATTTTTTCTCAAAAGAACGAACAACAGATTCTACCAAATATTTATATCAAATCACATAAAATAAATTTCTGCCTCACTCTTAAATATTTAGGTATGATTTTTGATTCAAAAATGACCTGGGCTCATCATATAAAACAGCTTAAAGACGATTGCCATAAGACATTAAATATTATCAAAGTGTTAGCTAACTGTAACTGGGACGCAGACAAAACAATCCGTATATCAATATACAAATCGCTTATAAGATCCAAATTGGATTATGGTTCAATTATTTATGGAACAGCAAACAAAAGTACATTAAAAACACAAAGTACATTATGAGAAGCTAGCGAACCATCCTTAAAATACAGAAGAGAACAACAAATTCTCAATCATGCCGGCGCCATTGCCTCTAACCCAAAAAACCCAAATTTCCCCTCGAATTTTAATCCCCAAACAACTCACTTCAGGTCAACTAATCTCAAACAAACTCCCACACTGTCTTTCAGAGCAACCCAAATCCTTTCTTCAATTGATCAAAATATCCCACACGTAATAGGAGATACCTTCCCCAATTCTCCTGAATAGACTTTACTAAAACCGTATATAATCAAAGATATGTGCCACATATTGAAACAAGAAACTAACCACAATTTCATCCGGTCTTCTGTCCAAGAAATAATTAATCGTTTCGCAAATCACCTACTAATATACACCGACGCTTCAAAAACAAATGCAGGAGTAGGGTCCGCCGTAGTAACACACACACGTACACTAATGTTTCAACTTCCACCAGCAACCAGCATTTTTTCCGGAGAACTTTTCGCAATCCTTCAAGCCACAGTGTTTATAGCAGAAGTAGTGTTACAAAACCAGTTTTTGATAATATCAAACTCTTTGAGTGCTCTACCAGAACTTCAGTCTCACGAAATAGAAAACAAAACAGCTACACAAATTCAAGAAAAGCTAACATCTCGTCAACAGATTGGGAAAACTGTCTTAGTGTGCTGGGTCACCTCTCACGTGGGTATTCTCGGAAACGAAGCAGCCGACCGTGCAGTCAATAAAGCTATAACTTCTTCAAACTCCCAAGTCATCAAAAAATATCTAAAGAAGATCTGAAATCGTTTTATAAACATTGCATCAACAAGAAATGGTAACTCGAATGGAAATCCTCCAATTGTAAACTACTCTCAATCAAACCACAAACCAAAGAACAAGTACTAACTCACTCACTGTCCCGCCAACAACAGGTCGTTCTGACTCGTTTAAGAGTCGGACACACCAAAATAACGCATTCCTATATATTAGAACAAAAAGAGAAACCAATGTGCAAAACTGCAGCGTTCCACTAACAGTAAAACACCTCCTACTGGATTGCCGAATTTACGAAAACGCAAGAGTACAGTTCCAAATACCTAACTCCCTTGACAAACTTTAGTGTAAACAGATTTCTACTGCCAAAAAATAAAATATAAAGTATTAAAATAAATAAAATTTTGAATATTTAATTACGATAAGATAACCATAATGTTTGCCAAAAAAGATTTTAATTAATTTAAAAAAATATGTTTTTATATGAATAGCAGTTTACATACATCAATATTTAGTTCGTGTGCCCCACATTCAGTAATAAGCATTCCCAAAACAGTCAACAACACTGCGCAAAACATCAACTTCATTGTTGGCACACTTTCAAATTTTCACTGCTGCGTTTCAACTTGCTACCTATGCAAGAACGAACCTCAATTTGCTACACTAAACGTTAGTGACATAAACGTTTCTGCTTTGCGATGAATTACTTGATAACATTAACTCGAACCCCATCATTAATTTTCCGTGGACTCACTTTTGGCAGAATAATGTTTGCAATGAACACATGATGAAATGATCTGCAGGTCTCCCCCACCAATTTCGTGGTAGAGGTGGTAGTGCGCAATCTTCACTCGCAAGCAAGGTTAAAACCGGAAAGCTGTACATATAATAGTGAGTTATACAGCGTTAAAATATATTTTGCAACTAAGTTACTGTTTTAGCCACCTGTGCTGATTTAAAATTTGTTATAAATATTATTATATTATTGCTAACTTTGGCCTTGCGAAAGAACATAACAGAATAGTAATCATAATAAAAAAATTTGAAACGTTAATTTATAATTCATGAATGACGGTGGTTGGACATCATCTATGAAACTATTAAAAATTGCTATAAAAAGAACATTAGACCATCTAAAAAATTCCAAAAATATACCATGCAATTTTAAAATACATTTGACTAATGTTGTCTATTATGCATATATAGTCCTTATCACGAATCAGGTAATGCATGTCATCGAAATATTTCATGACGTCACGTGTTTGTTCGTGTCGATGAAGTTGAAAACGATTTAGAAATTTTATAACCTTTTATAACCTTAATGTACCAAACCAACATAAACAGGGCGGCCTCGGTGGTCTAGTGATTAACGAATTAACCTTTAGATCCGAGGGACGCGGGATCAAACCTGGCCAAGGTCGGCAAGATTTTTCTAGCGGGGAAAAATCTGAAAATGCGCCTTCTGTCGGATAAGAAGTAAAGCCGTAGGTCCCGTGCCACTGCGATGTGTGACACGTTAAAAATCACTACTGGAGTTGGAAAATTCTTAGTTACGGTGTACAATAAGCCAACGTTGGCTGCAGTGCTTAGAGATGCTTGGCAAACCGCGTTCTCGATCTCGCTCTTTCAAATCAATCAATCAATCAACATAAACCGGACTGTCAAAAAGTTACTTAAGTAGAATATGAACGTGTCCAAAGAGTTACCAACCTTACAAAAATTATGATGTGAAATATAACAGGATTTTCAAACTCTATAGACTTTACGATTATATTTGGTTGCCTAATTTTAGAAAAGTAAAATAGTAATTTGCCCTACTGCAGTATTCACTAATTATATCTTAAATTTATTTTTCGTGAAACATTGCTAACGGTCATCGTTGATCATGTGATCATTCACATACCTTACCTGATTTGTCAAAAGGACTTTACATCATGATTAGTCCTCTACAGGGTGGTGAATTTTTCAATGTAAATCATTTACATCTCGGCAACGGTAAGAGATAAGAGATACGAGATCGGTTAAATTAGAGAAAAGTTGCGGTTTTTATGGCGATCGAGAATCTGAAGAAATCCTAGAAATTTTTTATGTTGCACTATCACACCATTAGATACACAAAAAATTAGCTTTACACATTCGTACCCAACATAAACTTTTTCTTCCAAAAACTTGTTAAATTTAATAATTTGTGTAATTCATTTATAAAATCGCTTTAGCTTTGAAAATCAATTGAAGCAATAATTAAAGTGATAGATTTTATTTGCTTATTGTCATTTACTGTAAAGATTTTATTGGTCTAATGGTAAGATTCATTTCATGTACTGCTTTTTGGATAGTCTACCTCGGAACGGAGTCAAAAGTATTTTCGATTTTGAGACCGATGTTCGATATTTTCCGTCGGGGATGCATAAACAGCGTCTTTTACATTGCCCCACATAAAGTAATCGATACACGTTGAAACCTGGCGATCTTGGAGACCAACGAACAGGGCCAAATGTACCAACCCAGGAATGTTGAAGACCCGAAAGACCAGCTCTTATGCTTTTGAAGGGTTCCTAATGACAATTCGTCTAGCATATCTTCTAAATTTGTATGCAAAAAATGCGAATATCCAGGCCCATCGCAATTTCCATCGATAAAAAATGGACCTAGAGCGGCATTATCTAAAAGGCCAGCCCGTACGTTCAAAGAATATCAAACTCGCCGCCTAGTTTCTCTCATTAAACGGAGATTCTCTGTTCTGACTTTTCCTATTAAACATTCGCGAATTTGTAAATAAAGACTCATCAGATCACAGTATTTTTCTGGAAAAATATGGATCTTGGTGAAGCTTTTACGAAGCCAATGACAAAAGTCCAATCTTTTATTACCATCGTCAGGATGAAGAGTTTGTACAGGTGTGAATTTATAAACATTGTGCTTATGCTTTTTGATGATTTTCCTCACATATGCATCATCAATATCACACTCTTAAAAAATGGTCGGCTGATGTTTTCTGGATTAATCGCCAATTGAGCCAGCACATTGACTTCATTAGCAACAATTCCTTTTCTATACGGTCTTCGCGGTCTTCTAAACCTCCCACAAATAGCCAAATTTCTTGAAATCTTTGCTAAAATTGTTCGGTGGGGTAGCTGTCTTTAGAGTGGCTGTATTTAGATACAAATTTGAATAATTTTCAGACGGAATTTTTATTGCTGTGATTGTAGACATCGTACATATCCTGATTTTCTTTAATGTTGAACATCTAGACAATTACATAACACGATACAGAAACTCTACGTACACCATTTAAACGCAAGCTCTCTATTTTGTTATGAAAACAAATCATTTGTTACCTGTCGCTTTTAATTGACAATTTATATAATCATCTGCTGCTTCTGAATTTGTTATCTCTTTAATGTTAGGCCAATATGATGTTTGTAGTATTTAAAGAGTTTAAATGACAACTAGCAATACAATCTCTCACTTTAATTATTGTTTCAATTATTTTTCAAAGCCAAAGCCATTTTATTTACACAGATTTTAAAATTTCAAGAAGTTTCTTGGATGAAAAACGTTATGTTGGTTACTAATATGAAATGAAACTAATTTTTTGTCTATCTAATGGTGCGATAATCAAATATGGCGGCTTTAAAAAAAAGTTCACGTTCGCAGCTCGAAATCTGTAAGGCTTAGAATATTTCTGTCAAAGTGATTCAACTTACAGTGGTCAAAACATAAAGTTATCAAGGAAGACAATATCTTATTTCTAAAATCACAACTTTTTGTGCTAAATCAAGAACGAATCAAAATATCCAGGATTTCTTTTCAGTTTTTCTTACCGTTGCCGAGATGACAGTGGTGAGCATCGAACAATTCACCACCCTGTATAATCTACCTAGGATTTAATGATTTATGCTCATTTCTTTGCCAACTTCGAAACTTTTGCTTGGGTTTTTTAATATCGAAGTATTTTCCTAGGTCGGTCTTCAATGGTTTAATTTAACTAATAACCTTGCAATATAATCAATCAAATAAATGTAATCCTTAGGTATATTCGATAATTATTCAGTAGCAACATGCCCTGGCCCAGTTTTAGAGAATCTTAGCAAAATGTATAGCTCCTTTGAACTTTATTTTCTATACCTGATATGATATCATTGTCCTGCTATGCATTCCGTATTAAGTAAGCTCAGCTTTTCAATTTTTTTTCTACTATCTCCAATTAACAGATTTTGATAGCCGTTAATGTCTTAATCCCGACGTTTTGATTTTGAAAACCATCCTTTTTCGGTGTCTGTGAATGCTTTTTAGACTCAGGTATTTTATAAAACAAAATATTTATATATTTAATTATTCTGAGAGCGTGATGGCACCTTTGCGATAAAAAGCCGCTTAAATCCTATCTTTTGAATTCTGTCAATTAAGATAATGCGGCTTGTTTATGTTTCATAACTGCCACCACGCTTCAATAAACGAGCTCTTAATGCGATGTGAAAATTAGTAATTAGTCCGATCTCTGATTATCATATTTATTATTATTCGTCGCTTAAATATTCCTTTTTAATTAATAAGGTATAGATCAAGAATTTATTTCAGAAATACTTCTTGGAGTAATTTCATCTTCAATTAAATGCTTATTGTCGCGTTACTGTTTTATAAATAGCATTCTTTAAATTAAACAGTTATTGAATTAATTTGATTTGCATTAGTTCTTGGTTTTACTTCTAAACACGAAAGTATGAATCAAAATGAGAAGTATAAGCAATCTCAAAATAATGGGTTTACAGTCTGCTACATTTCAGAAGAAATGTCGTTCCTAAAAAAGCAAAAAAATATATAATTCTGTAAAATCTGAGCTAACAGTTTTAGTGGTACGTAGTTCAGAAATCCATCTCATTATAATATGTTATAATTTTGCGCATTATTTAAATAAAATATGTATATCTCTGGCTCTTTAGGGATGAAGAGATCACATTTACCAGGAAGTTTGGAATAATAAATTTTCTAGTTAGAGAAGATTTATCTCAAAAACACTTTTACCGACTTAACAACCAAATCTGCTTAACAATGAGGTTTTCTCTAATTTGAACAAACAAACATTTAAAGCTTCTTAAAAACCGGTTAGAAGTCTTGTCGCAGATTTAGGAAAGTGGTGCCTGACATTTGACAATTAGGTTTATCTATCCTCATGAATCCGAAATCTATTGGCATGTTGTGATTTTCTCTGCTTGCTTCTTCGTCACCCACTGGGTTCGGCCGAAAGCCCCCGTTGAGCACAATACAGGAGTCAACTGCTTGGATCGTCGATGGGAAGAATAAAGCTGGGACCCATGTCGTGCTATACGCGTCCTTTACATAATAATTGTGCACTTAAGTTTAAGGGACATTTACAGTTGTTTGAACTTTGGATTATTTGCAACGGCTGGGAAGCAATTCAGAAAAGGTTTTTCCATCCCCACATAGAAGGTCAACTTATTTAAATTTTTTTCATTTAGCCTTAGTATTAGACACTGTTTTAAATACATAATACCCTAGACTTATAATAGCTAAATTAAGAAATAAACTAAAACTAGAGCATATTAATTAATTGATTTTAGGATGTTTGTGCGGAAAGTAAATTATTTGAGTTATGGTTTAATTTTCTGTGTGTAGGACGAAAAATAACCTTAAAATAAAATTAACAAACTAAGCGTGTTTTCATGACTGATCTTACGAAGTTATTTTGATCGATGTTTGTATTGCCTAAAATATGCAGTAATTACATTAATTGAGTTTTCTGAGTTTCCATGTGTTATTGTTTAATTTTTTGTGCGGTAATTCCGCATAGGACGAGAAATAATTTTAAAATAAAATTAACTCGCTAAGAGTGTGTTCAGAATGATCTTAAGAAGTTATTGTGATGATTGATTGAGTTGCCTAAAATATGCAGTAATTACATTAATTGATTTTTCTGAGTTTCCATGTGTTATTGTTTAATTTTTTGTGCGGTAATTACGCATAGGACGAGAAA
>JABXWE010020814.1:0-22685 GCA_014611495.1 Limonius californicus | reverse complement strand
TACCTAGTTTTTTACGTAGATTCGAATTTTATAAAAAAAGTACATCATCCCATTTAAAAATCCAAAGTTACCCGCCGCCCTTCAAAATAGGGGGGGGGGGCGGTAAATGTCAAAAATATGTTTGAATATGTCCCCCCGTCTCCCTATTACTTCACCAAAATTTCCCAAAAAAATTTTAAACCGTTTTCGAGATATCCCCTTGTAACACTTTAAAAAACTCAACCTGTAGAACCCTGAAAGACAACTCAGAAGAGATCGGACTCATAATAAACACGGAAAAACAAAGTATCTACGAATATCAAGGCAAATTATACAAGAGGAACAAGTAACAAGAGACACAGGAATAGAGAGGGTTAATAATTTCAAATACCTAGGGGTAGTCATGAACGAAACGAACGACATAACCGAAGAGATTAAAGCCAGAATTGTCACAGCCAACAGGGCCTACTTTGCCAGGAATGACATCTTTAAGACAAAATTAATATCAAGGAAAACAAAACTGCGATTATGTAAAACTATAATAAGACCCATACTAATATATGGCTGTGAATCATGGACTTTAGTGAAAAAAGAAGAACAACGTTTAAGAATATTTGAGAGGAAAATCCTGCTTAGGATATTTGGGCCAGCCAACGATAGGGGAGAATGGAGACGAAGATACAATGAAGAAATAAGGAGACTCCACAACGAACCAGATGTAGTCAATGTCATTAAACGAATGAGAATACAATGGATCAGAACAGAACGGACTGGAGGAAAATAGTTGAGCCGGTGAAGACCCTTGACGGGTGGTAAAAAACCGAGAGAGATAGAGAGAGAGGGGCACCGTTTGTGGTGTTCTGAGGTCCTGAAGAAGCAGATATAATCGCAGGTAAGCCCCTGAAGGCTGGAACACGATGATGACAACGTTACAGACCAAGAATGTATTTATTTATCTGCACTTTAAACCAGTCAAATGAATCTCGGAACAAGTTTTCACAACCACACGATAACAATTTTTACTTTAGTTTTTTTCAAGTAGAGAGAGGCACAGTTTGTGGTGTTGTGAGGTCCTGAAGAAGCAGACATAATCGCAGGTACGCCCTGAAGGCTGGATCACAATGGTGACAACGTTACGGGCCAAGAATTTATTCGAAAAAAAAACGGGAACTTCAGGAACGAAATATTCGCCGCACAAACTCCCAATGCGTTTGTCGCAGCAGCGGCACATCCAGAGGGTTCCAGCAAGGGGTCGATATTAATCCGCCAAAGGCGATCAGCAAATTCGCAATTTATTGCCTTCCAAGGGTTAAAATCCATCGTGTTTCTTTAAATCCGACACTTGTAGGTGGTTCTGTTCACTCCACGGTGATAACAGCGATACGAAAATTCACGCGATGGACACCCATCGAAACCCAAGCCGCCGCTGCAGGACTTGTTTTCGGCGCTGAGGTCTTCGCAAGCAACCGGGTTGACCGGAGATATAAAGTCGACTCCCGAGAAAACGCAATGCCAGTATGCAGCAGCAGAAATATTTCACCATATGACAAAATATGTCGCAATAATTCTAGAACAAAATCGTTCACGTGGTACTTCCGGGCCATTCTTCAGACAAGGATTCTAAGAACTGTTTTCGGTCGGCATATACAGACTAAACGTGCCTGACAGCGTTCTTTAAGTTTCGAAAAAGTGTTCTCCCATAACTTAATCTTTGAAAATAATAAAATAGTAATCGACGTAAGGGCGGCAATTAAAATAAGACTTTAATTCATATGAAGCGGCAAAATCAAATGAACATAACCGGATATGTTGAAATTGGGGTGCTTTTGCTGAAAATATGCATGAAAATCGTTAAAACGACCCTGAAAGCAAAATATAAAAATCTGATTTAGAATGTAACATTTACCTAACTACTATGGTGTATTGTCGGTCTAGGACATTAGGACGTTAGGGCGCCGTCGTTAGGGCGCTAGACACAAGGCGCGAAGACACTAGGGCGCGGGCTGTTAGGGCGCAGAGACATTAGGGCGCGAGGACATTAAGGAGCGAGCCATTAAGGCGCGGGACATTAGGGTGCGAGACTCGGTGTTATAACTTTGTTACTCACCTGTATTTATAATATTTATAATAATCATAACCATTTGATTTACGTGTCAATAAATTCTTTCAATTGGACAAATTACACAATGTACAGCCATACAGAACAATACCTGATAAAGTAATAATATTTTTATTTACATTTATGAAATATATTTAAAACAAATTACCATGTGATATGAAAAATCCAAATTTTTATCTTTTTACGAAACAAATTTTCTGATAAGAACCTAATTTGTAAGATACGAGGAAGACTGTTAAATAATATGCACCAATATAGTGGGTATGCCTTTGGGTGATTGTTTTTGTCCTTCTTGGTACTGCCTACAACATTCAAATTAGTTTTCCTTCTAATAGAATGTTGGTGTTCAATATAAAAAACTACAATATTGTTTACATAGGCTAAAATTGTTTTCAGATTGAACAACTCTGCAGGAGAAAAAAATTTTTATTATAAGTAACTTGAAATAGGTAAATATTAACAGTTATTAAGAACTCATCAAAGATAGTACATATGATTTTCTGCATTACTTATTACATAAAATATGTAAATAATAGGAAAAGCAACTGATAACCTAATAATAAAATTATTTTAAAAACAAGAATTGCAGAAAAGAAGGGTTGCACTTTCTTATGATTTTACTAATACTTCTATCCGCATTTTTTTAGTTATACAGTTTTGAAGATTGACTAATACCATAGACTACTAATTAGTCTACGCTGATACGTATTTAACTGTTTAATAATTGTAATTAGGGGGTTAGCGATTCCGTTAGTGATTGCATTTGTTAAAACTGTTTTCAGATCGGATAGCACTGCGGGGGAAGAAAATTTTAATAAATCTAGAATATAACGTTGAATAACCTATTTACCATTATTAAGATAACCTGTAAAGGTTTAAAAAATCAAACATAATTTTCTGCATTGTATACAAATCTGTACGCAAATATTTCATTTTTAAAACCACAGGAAACCCAAATGATACCTATCAACAAAATTATTTTAAAAACAAGAAGGAAAGAAAAGGAAGGTCGGTTCTTTTGAGTGATTTTATTAATCCTTCTATTTGAATTTTAGTTGCATATTCAAAAAAATCCAAGGGCCGGTTGAGAAATTTTTCGTCACTCCTTACAAGTTTTAATGACTAACTTTTAGTCTGATAAATTTAACACAGTTGTCGCGCCTTAGTGTCCCGCGCCCTAGTGTACCGTGCCCTATCGGTCCGCGCCCTAATGTCCACGCGCCCTAACGGCGGCACCCAAACGCCCGAATGCCCGGGTCCGGATGTATTGTATAATAACAGATCATTAAGCCTGTCTCACACTTTTCTAAGACGCTATGTATATTGAATTGAATTTCCATATTTTGCTTAATAATTAGTAATGAAGATGGTCAAACTTTTCTTAACGTCTAGTCATATTTTATCGTAGTGACTTGTGAGGTGATTATAAAATTAATGAAAATTAAAGTCTAAGGAACCGCTAGAAAAAATTGAAATTTAAGGTACTGTTTGCAAGTAATTTGGTGTTTTGTTAACTATCGTACAATCAATAATTTCTTCTACATAAAACCACGGTTGTTACAAAAATTAAATGATGCGTCTGATATTTGCAAGTATAATAGTATAAAAAGTATTGGTTACTAATGCAGTTTCGTATAAATGATTGACCTTCGTATATCAGCACTAAAGGCAGTGGTCTATAAACTTGTAAAACACACGCTTTACTTTTCGAGACATTTTCTGTGAAAAACCGGGGTGAAGGTAAGCCCTTCCGCTAAAATATTTGGAAATGGAACTCAGTTCTGGTTTAAAATCACCCCACAACATAGAAAAATAATATTTATTTTTTCGTAAACAATTAAAATAAAAACAAACTGAACACAAAATGATTTCTTTCTGAAATCTGCGCGGCTTTTTTACCCGTCCGACGATGGACAGCGGGCGGCAGAAGGTAGAAGCGCGGTCAACATGCATTCGTTGCACACGACACTAACGCGTACGCCACAGGCTCAACCAGTTCAATTCCATCTAGATATTTTTACAACATTCACCCCTTGCGAAAAAGGGCTATGTCGATGAAAGGGAGTTTTTTAAATATCTCTTGTCAATTTTGGTTATTAGTTCTAATACGTCACATAATTTTCTCACAACCCTTGACCTACATGATTGAAAGACCTTTGTGTGCAGGCATTCTTTTGTGCAACTATTACATTAATCATAACTTTAATCTGTATTTAGAGAAGAAGTTTTGCAGAAATCGTATCACACTTAATATTTGTAGCCACTTTAGTCTACAGATTTTTTTTCTTGTTTGTTAAGCTAACATACTATTAATTTTAGAAACTGTACGTTAAAAATATGTAATTTTTAGTGGGTCATGTACTACACAAGTACTACAATAATCGGTGGTACCATATGCGTGGATACGTTCTTCATGATCACAGGCCTTTTGGTAACCTATTCGGTTTTCGATCAAATGTCGAAAGGAACTAAGTTCAGTCTACCTCTTTTTTATCTTCACCGCTACTTGCGTGTTACTCCGACTTTAATGGTGGTAGCTCTTGTGCATGCAACTTTAATTCAGCACCTCGGATCTGGTCCTTTGTGGAAAAAAACCGTTAGGTCTGTGCAGAAGCCTTGTCAGTATTTTTGGTGGGCCGCAATGTTGCATATTCAAAATTATGTTAACGCTCCGTATATTGTAAGTATTTTTCTCACTTTTGGACAATTTTATACAGTGGTTATGCCAATTATTTTGTAGCAAACAATTAATTTATGTATTGTAGTGCGTCTTACCAACTTGGTACCTAACATGTGACACACAATATTATTTTATATCTCCTTTGATCGTGTACCCATTGTGGAAATGGCCAGTTTTTGGCTGCATAATTTTAATATTCTCTTATATATTATCCGTGGCAATAAGTTTTTACGTGGCTTGGATTAATGAATACGATGCAATGGGATTACTGAGGTAAATTCTCGTATAATTTGATTAAAATAAACAGCTAGATCTTTTGCAGTAATCAATTTCTACGTTCTGATTATTTTAAGTACCATTACATAGCTCCTCATACCAGAGCTTCGCCGTTTTTAATAGGAATAGGTTTGGGTTATCTTCTTTTTAAGACGAGAAATATGAAATTACGTATGAGCACATTTGTGGTATTAATGGGTTGGATATGCTCCTTCGTCTTGTTGCTGGTTCCGGTTTTGGGAACACGTCCTTTCCAACTTGAAAATCACGACTACAACCGTATGGAACATTCACTTTTCCTTTCTTGCTCTCGTTCCGCGTGGACATTGGGAGTAGCTTGGATAATATGGGCCTGCAGACATGGCTATGGTGGTAAGTAAAATTTACGGCAAAAATTGTTGATATGAAGAGATTCGTAGATTAGAATATATTTACATTTTTAGGTCCAGTAGATTACGTCCTTTCTTTTCCAACATATCAAATCTTGGCAAGAATTTCATATTCAGTGTTTCTTACACATATGGGTTCTCAATTTATGATGCATGGAGCCTCAAAAGCACCTGGATACTTTTCAGATTTTAGTTTGGTAAGGTTATTGAACTGTAATGCCCAAAATTACATTTTAAATTGCAGATTTATAAGTTTTGTGGAGATATTTTAATCGCCTTGCCTTTGGCATTTTGCTTCACCCTGTTTATCGAATCCCCTATTATTAAAGCTGAGGGATTGTTGATGAAGAGAGGTTTGCTTAATCTCGTTTCGTTTTAAGGGAAACGTCATAAATCTTTCGTTTTTCTAGTTTCGAGAAAAATGGACAAGATTGAACCTGCTGAAAAAATTCGTGTAGTAACGGGTAAAGAAAATGGCAAACCTGTTGCTTGAATTGTTTTGTACTGCTCATATCAATGTGGAATTTCAGAACAAAAGTATTTAAATTGCACATAGCAGTAACTCGACGGGTTTAGAAAACAATAAA
This sequence comes from Limonius californicus, assembly GCA_014611495.1. NCBI lineage: Eukaryota > Metazoa > Arthropoda > Insecta > Coleoptera > Elateridae > Limonius > Limonius californicus. The sequence continues at coordinate 16,655 of JABXWE010020814.1, read as the reverse complement.
AATAAATTGTGAAGAACTACTGTTTATTCATTAGTTTGGTTAAATTCACATAATATTTTGAGAGTTTGAAATGCATATATTTTGTGACGTGCTTTAAATAAACACAAATCCATTAGATTTCTTTCTGTGTATAAGTTGCAGGATGTAGACCACACACATGGTCGGGGAAGTAGGATTGGATAATTGATCGTGGCAATTAAAAATGTACAGGGTGCTTACAAATTGTCTATATTTATTTTAACAATCAAACGAATATTTTAATTAATGTTTGAACTGCTCTGACTGTTAGTGAATTTCCAGCATAAATATTCTTATTGGCCTATTTTTTACCATAATTTTGGGAAAGTATTACAAGTATTGCCAATTACATCAGAAGAATTTCATGGTCAAACTTTAATTAGATTGATTTAACAGGAACACTGTTTAGATTAATAAAAATACGCCTAACGCCGTAAACTCTTGCGACTTTTCTTATTTTTAATCCGTTATTCTTTGATACTTGCACGTTGTAGGCAACAATAATAAAACGTAATATAATAAAAGCAAACAATGTGTGTAATATGAATTTCATCTTATTTTAAGGGTGGCTGAATAATTTTTAGAAACCTGGTGTTTAATCGTGGGTAATGTGAGCCAATTGAGAAGTTGACAATGATTACTGGTAATGTGTTTAAGTTATATGCACATTTGTAAAATACATTCAAATATATTAACTTTAAATTTCTAATAGTTTTTCTTTCTAAAAAATAATTTTCGTGGCTTCAAAAACTAGGACAAGTAAAGGAGCCGCCGTGTATATTACCATAGATTAAGGAAACCTTAGATCTCTCAACTCAATGACAAACCCGTCTTGCTAATAATATTTTTGGATGAATGGGATAGATGGCGCAAGAAGGTACCTCAACCTTCCATTTGTAGTAGGCCAAATACACTTCAGATTAGATATATACATAACTTTGTTGGACGACCATACTTTCTGACAGATAAGATAAACAGGTAAACGGAGATAATAATCTGCTATTAGGTATTACCAATAAGTCATAAACTTTTATTAGTAAACACAAAAAGACAAAAGGCCAGGTAGAACTTAGCGTTATATTATAAATAGGTAAGTCCACAAAAAGAAGTTATATGAAAATAATAAAAATATTATTTCATTAGCTATTTATAAATACCTACATTAATTATGTCAAACTTACAAACTAAACCAACCTTCAAACTATTAAAAATTAATTTACACAGGGGATTAAAACAGCCTTAAATTTTTAGTGACTACTTTTCTGTATGTATGGTAGAAGGTCCTTCAAGTCCTTTAGTTTCTCAGTACTCATAGGTGTAGGTTCTTCATTTAGTGGAAGTAACTTTCTGGAACCTGCTTTTACGTTTCTTCGGTTTAGTGTTAGAATATTGAATTGTTCCTCGTCAAAACTCTCTTTGTAGCAGATTACTCCTAACTTTTTTGTAGAATGTTGCATCCATTTAGTATTCATCCAGTGCACTGACTCTCCACTATCATTCTTCCTTCTGTTTACATAATCAGTTTTTAGTAATTGAGAAAAATTTAGAAAATCAGTTTGCTGTTATTCATAAACGATTATGGGTGGCTTTCGATGCACTAATTGAATCAAATTTGTCCAGTCTCGAGGAAGTTCAATTTGTGCAGACGTGGTTCGTTCAGTTTTTTCTATTATTCCATGGATTGTATCTGCTTCCATATGAGTGTGTCCAGCTTCCAAGAATTTATGATTGATTATTAAATTTCTCCCATTTCGATGGAGTTCATTAACAATTTGAAGCAGCATTGTAGCAAAATATTTATTGCGATTTTGTCCACCACAAGAATCGCTGTACATATTAACGGTTTGAATAGATTCTGGTACATTTTTTAAATACTGGTATATACATGATCCTATTGGCCACTTCGGCCTGCAATAGTTTCATTCCATAAGTAACAAATTGCCGTTGATTTGCCTTTTTTAGTTTCATATACAGTTAGGTTAAAAGTCCATAACTGTCGTTTGTAAATACTATAGCCACTGGTCAGGTAAGGGGTTGTCAAACATTTTTGCAAATCAAACGATATAGTTATTTCAGAGGTATCGTTTTTACTGCTTTCTTTGTCACTTCTTTTAGAATTATAGGCTGCCTCCGCTTGGTCGAGATGTTTGGCTTTTTCTTCAGCTAGTACAAGCCTTTCAGACTCATCTTTACTACACTGTAATTTCATTTCCAACGTGTCGCATTTTCCACAGGTGTCGTTTTTGGGTACATGGAATGAAAGATTAAAATCCTCTACAAAATTTTTCGGTAAAGGGATTCTTTTTGTGGCGTAATAGTGTTGTCTTTACAGAAATTTATGTATAATCGGTACATTTTCAATATAGACAAATCTGGAGATAACTATTTTTTATCGGTTTGTGCCCTGGAATAATGACTTTTGTATGCAGGAAACATACCGATATGATCTCTAATAAGCTTTCTGTCGACGTCGTTTACTTTAGGTTGCTTTTGATGTTTGCCTCTTTGGTCTTCTGGACAAACTCCAGTTGCACTAGCACGTTTCTTTTCTACAATAATTCTTATTCGTTTTAAACTATCGCCAAGGGTGTTAAGGAACATAGTCTGACAGACTTCAAGTTTAATGTTCCTTGTTTTGAAGGTAATATTTTCTTGAAAACTGTCTGCTGCTCCTTGTCTCTCTGTCAACTGTTAGTTTTTCAGTTTTCTTTCTAGATTCTTCTACCAAACTAGCAAGAAATTGATTTTGTCCTTCTGCAGACAGTTTGTAAAAGTCCAAGAAGAGCTTTTATCTGCCTGAAAATTCAAATTTTACGCAGCATTTCTTTTTACAAGAGCAAGGCGGTTTTATTTCTTTAGCAGATACTTTATTACCTAGCACAGATATAAACTCTTTACCTACTGTTTTTAACAATTTGCGAATATTTCGTGTCCAATTATTAGGATTTATTTTCCTTTTTCTTGACCCTTCTCCCTCTGCTACTTTTTTTCTGTCCCTTCGATTTCCTTTTATTGGCAGTGCAACTCCTGGGATGCCATTTACCAAACCTACTTCGTTTTGTAATATTTCAACAACTGTGTTGACTTCTTGCACGTTTTGTCTTGAGCGTAGGATTTTTTCGTGGTTTTCGCTTTCACTACTTTGAGTTTCTTCTGAAGATTTGTCATCATTAGGAATCCTTTCGTCACTGTCAGATGCAAATTCCACAAGCTGAGTAGATTCACTACAAAAACGTAGAGTCAGTTTTATATGGTCTTGATAAGTTTGAACAATCAATCCACTGTGGCCAGGCACTGGTACGGCTTGACGTGTTATTTCTTGGTTTGGATTACCAAAACTGGGTGTGAGGTTAACTGAAGATTCAATTTCATTGTTTAATAAATGTTGTAGTTCACTGCTTACAGGCGGTGCTGGGCTAGACAGAACGCTGCTTCCAGTACTAACATGCAACGAATCTGAAACATAAGGACACAAATCAGACCACGAATAATTAACTCATAACCTAAAAATGTCAGTGTAAGTTAATAATACTACACAGATAGCCATAGCATAATGCTTATCTTCTTGTGACGGTGCACATAAATCTAATATTCTTCTGGTTTTTGAACTCATCTTTAATTAATTTAATAAGCAAAGCAAAACACTTAAAACCACTACTCACTATTAAATTGGTAAGGCACTAGCCGGCCTCGGTGGTCTAGTGGTTAGCGCATTTGCCTTTAGATCCTAGGGACGCGGGTTCAAACCTGGCTGAGGTCGGCGAGATTTTTCTAGCGGGGAAAAATTTGAAAATGCGCCTGCTGTCGGATAAGAAGTAAAGCCGTAGGTCCCGTGCCTCTGCGATGTGTGACACGTTAAAAATCACTACTGGAGTTGGAATTACCCCAGATAGGCAAAATTCTTAGTTAGGGTGTACAATGGGCCATATGGCCTAAGTGCATAGAGATGCTTGAAAAACCGCGTCCTAGATCTCGCTCTGTCAAAGCAAGCAAGCCGTTTCATGTTTCGTATCCATGACGAAAATATACAATATCATGATTAGTTGCTTCCAACTAAGTCAGTTAACGTGAAGACAGAAGCGAGGCTTTTTCGGACGACGCGACGGGAACAAACCAAATTTCAGCAAAACACTTGCACGATTTCCTTTTTTTTCTTTTCACATCACAAAAGATCCGAACTGAATCGAGAGGAGCAATTATCTTCAATTGTCCAACACCAAAGCGAACATTCTGCTATTAATTATATATCCGACGTAAGTCGATTTAATTGTGCTCTACAGCAAACAATAATACGGTAAAACTTGAAGTAGCAAAAATCGCCGTGATACAAAAGAAAACGATATTCGAAGTTACGTCCGTCTGTCTTACGGGTCTAGCTTCGACTGACTTAAAAACGCAATGGGAATCTGCACCCCCCCTCAAAAGATTGCACCACATTACAAAATATCATGGAATGTTCTAGAAAGATTTTTAACACGTGAGTTCTCGGAAGCGTCCTAGGTCAAGCGCGGAGAAAAAACAAGAGTCGGCAATTTTGACACAAAAGAAACTGTCAAGGTTTAAGGGAACCGGCCGTCCATAACTCAATTTTCAAGACAAAACAAAATAGCGAAAATGGTAACCCAAAATAAGACTGCAATTAAAATAACGTTATTAATTCTTACGAAGCGGCAAACAAATTAGGAAATTGATTCACACAAAGCGGCGAATTTGAAAATAACATCAATAACTACACAGAAAGATTTGTGTGTGCCGTCAGTAGAAGGGGAAATACAAAGGTATAGTCATCAAGTGTTGCCCAACATATTTACGAGACAGAACACTGCATAAAACTAGGAACTCTTAAATTGTTAAAAAAAGTATCTTGAACAAACAAATTAAATTGCTATGGGAGAATTCATATTTTTAAAAATAGGAGGAATCTTCTAAATTCCGATAATGGGCCATTCCCTAACATAGATTTAATTCGTTTGTTGACTTAATAAAGGACTTATCTCCAGAGGTATTTCTCAGCCAAGTAACTTTAGTTAGTTCAAGTTCCTACTGAAGATGGCAGCTTAATTGTTCACTTCTAGGTCAGATTTCGTTCACTTTTCACACTTAATTGTACATTTTTCTAGAAATTAAGCTTGTACTGTTAGCTTTCCAAAACAACGGAATTTATCAAAATCGGACAAGAAGGAAAGAAGTTATTTACATTTTAATGAATTAATGTAAAAAAGAACATTGACGTCCTTGATCACCGTAACACTATAGGAATAAAAAATAATTGTTAGGTGATTTACGGTTTAAATAACCACAGATATGCGGGATAAAAGTTTTCGCACCAATTGCTATGTAAAGTAGATTGTAAATTTCTGGCATAATAAAAAAAACATGTTTAGAATTATCTTGTGTAATCTATGATGTTCGATCAATCACATTTTCCTAAAAAAATTGTACTTAAAAATTGTATCTTGTTCTTGTTATTGTTGTTTTTGTAAATATTAATACACAAATGTCACTAACTATTACAACTATATAATATATAATGCGTGTAAATACCGATATACACTGTGTCTATAAAGTAACCCCCCCCCCAACTAATTTTTGAACGACTTGATATTTTACCACAATATTTGGTGTGCTTTAATGGGAAATTAAATATTATTTTTTAGCCCATGATTAAATTTTGTATCGTTTAAAATGGCGGCTGGGCGCCATTTTGAATTTTTATTTTAAATAGAAAGGGGGGTCGAGTGACACCTCATTTGAAAGGTCTTTTAATTCTGCGTCTGATCCTAGAGTTTCAGAGAAAAATATTCAGCCAGCACAAAATTACAAATGTTTGAAGATAAAGAAGTCTATTTAAAAAAGCTAAGAATTACAGCAAAAAGAAATGAACTTAAGTGTTCAAAATGTTCACAATTCACTTCTTGGCACATAAAAAGTCGGTTATGAAATTCCTGCCTTACATTTTCATAAGTTTCTGGAGTGATATTTCTGCAAACTTCTGTAATGCGTTGCTCCAGTTCTTCAATTGTTTCTGGATTTTTTTATCAAGTAGGTAGTCCACTTTTTCATTTGTTTTTTTGCTGTTTGTTGTCATTTATAAGCTAATCTTAACTACAACTGTCAAGTGTAAATTCGGTTGGCATTTTCACTTAAAAATATCTACGTTATTGTAAATTTAGTTCATTATTTCGTCTAAAAATGCCTGTTTCTGACTTCCTCAACGGACATTTTCCTGGAAAATGGATTGGTAGGCGGGGGCCTGTGGAATGGCCGGCTCAGTCCCCAGATTTAACCCCCTTAGATTTTTTTCTATGGGGATATCTGAAATCAAAAGTGTACAGAACCCGTCCAGAAACAATTGAAGAAATGGACAGAAGTTTGCAGAAATATCACTCCAGAAACTTATGAAAATGTAAGGCAGGAATTTCATAACCGACTTTTTATGTGCCAAGAAGTGAATGGTGAACATTTTGAACACTTAAGTTAATTTCTTTTTGCTGTAATTCTTAGTTTTTTTAAATAGACTTCTTTATCTTCAAACATTTGCAATTTTGTGCTGGCTGAATATTTTTCTTTGAAACTCTAGGATCAGACGCAGAATTAAAAGACTTTTCAAATGAGGTGTCACTCGACCCCCCTTTCTATTTAAAATAAAAATTCAAAATGGCGCCCAGCCGCCATTTTAAATGATAGAAAATTTAATCATGGGCTAAAAAATAATATTTAACTTCCCATTAAAGCACACCAAATTTTGTGGTAAAATATCAAGTCGTTCAAAAATTAGTTGGGGGGGGGGTTACTTTATAGACACAGTGTATAATAATTAATACTAAAGAATGATTACCTATGGAACTACTGCATTCATCCAAACTATCTTTCTACTTTTTGATTTGACCAACAAAAAACCGTAATAAGGAGTTGTATGATAATCTGATACCATTTAAATGCAATTATTATGCCATAGGATATGGAAATCTATGAAAAGACATGCACGATTCGATACAAAAAGCTAGACTATGTAGTCATCGTTAAAGTCTTATAAATAATGTACATCTGCACATTTCACACAATAATACCAATATAATAGTGTGCATTGTGTGAACGATTCGGGGAAATTTCGAATTATTTCTTCAATAAAATTACATTCGTAACACAATATAGTAAACTACAGATGTTACAACGATTATTTTTCAATTGTTCACAACTCGTCAAACATTTACATATGAAAGTAATCAAGTTTCATGTTATAACTACGTATTCATTTCTCACCAAGTCCTTGAATTAAGCTCACGCTTTCTCATGCATTAATGTCTGTCCAAAATACTGAAGAAATATCCGAACCTACCGATGGGGTCTCGGTGTCTTTCCTGGAATCCTTGGGTTTTAAACATAAGAATGTTATTCCTAAACCAAAAAATGAGGAGCTGCCAGAGAAAGTGGAACCGAAATTACCCATTTTGGAAATTTTATCCTCCTTTATTACGCTTTTCTTTTCGGTAAGCACAATTCACGGGTTTGCCCATTTAACCGCCGAAAAACGTCACCCAGTGGAAGTTCTGATTTGGTTTTCCCTAATGGCTGGAGGAGCTTACGGTGCGTTTATCCTTAGCGGTGCTACGTGGACTCGATATCAAGAAAATCCAACTGTCGTTTCCATGGAACGCGACCGCTTTGCTTGGAACACCTCATTTCCGGCGGCAACAATTTGCCCATCATTCAAGGTTAACGATGATTTGCTGAATAATTTCCTTTCAAGAACAGAATCTCGCAACAAAACTGCTTTAAGTCTTTTTCTGAAGTCGTTGGCTGGAGCCAGTTATAAAAATTTTGATACGGTATTGCTTTACGACGAGATACCTAGCGAGAAGTTCATGGAAATACTGCTACAGCTTCAATTTGATTTCACTCCTTCCGTCTCTAATTCCGGCATTCATGGTTATAAATATTACTTGGAGAAAACTATTACTGAAATGGGAATCTGTTACACCTTTAATTCGAATTTGGCAGTTTATAATTCACCGGCGTAAGTATATTTTTTAAATAAATTTTGATTGATTGTGCAATTTTTGATTTTGAAGTTATTGGCAAAACAATAGATGGTCGCTGCTTCCTGAAAATCGAACCTTTTATGTTCATCCTTTAGACGGAGAAGTATTTGCTAACGTCGTAAATATGTCCACAGGTTTTGATGTAAGTACAAGTCACAAACTATATTTTTCAGTAAACTTGTTTCTTATTTTTCTAGATTTACTTGCATGGACCGTATGAAGTGGTCGATGTAGCAAGTAAAGGGGTATACTCGCCCAATGGACATTTCTTACAAGTATATCTGTCTGGTCTAACAATTTTTACCACAGATAGTGCACGTGCCCTTGGAGTTTCTCAGAGAAAATGCCGGTTTTATGACGAAAGTGATCTTAGACACGCCCCTGTTTATTCTTACGTTCTATGCAGAATGGAATGCAGAGCGTCCCTGGCTAAGCGTCTTTGCAATTGCATACCGCACTTTTACAGACATTTGGGTAAGTAAATGATCTCAGGAATATGCGAAAGTTATTACAAAGTAATTTTTATAAAATAAATCTTAGAGTTGTTGGAACCGTTTCAATTGGCTTAAGTTATTATGTTAAACCCAAAACCTCTATACGATACAGCATTTAGAATTGGTAATAATTAGGGTAAACTAAGACACGATCATTACATTCAGCTGATATGGAGAGAAATCTTTTCTCCCAGTCAGCCAAATCCCGCGTTCTACTCCAGAAGAAGTCAAATGATTTTTAAAAATTAATTTATAAATATTATTGAACAGATAGTAATTACAGTTTACAAAGCCGAAACAGCTCTGTTGGTAATTAACAGGTTTTGGGTTCGAATCCCATTACCGCTATTTTTATTCTGAATACGTTTTGTGCTGAAAATCTTTGAGGATGTTTGGAAGGAGTGACCATTACCTCATTACAAAACTATTCATTTGAAACACCGAGCTGAGATGTAGTCAATCATTCTCAAAACATTGTCAGTTTTAAGAAACTCTTCCATTTATTCACGACTTACCGTAATAGCAAAATAATGACTCCTTCTTATTAATTTGGGATTACCCTTTTTATTGGAAGCTGTGGAAATGTGCAATATTCTTACGGCCCAAACGATCGTTTTCGTCAGACCGTAACAAACCGATGAAAAATGCTCTTCAGTTGGTTCAAGAAAGAGAGGGGTTTCACGGAAAATGCCTACAGGAAGAAAGTCTTGGTTGTTATAACATACAGGGTAAGCCAAAATAAGCGGGCGCCACCTTTTCAAGTCATAGCTAAATGAAGATCCTCGTGAAAGGGACAAGGCCAGCAGTTGCCGGAATCGAACTTTAGCTTTGGTTGCTCTAAATAAATGTACATTGTGCTTGTATTAAAAGATTTAATAAATAATGAACATAACTACGACAACACAAATAATAATAATAATAATAATGAAATATGAACAACCTAAATACCATTCACTTCTCCGCAGTAGTGTCGGTGTAAGAGTGGTAGTCTTCGTATTGATGGGATGCGTTACTCAACCCGTCTTGCCTTCCCAGCGGATTTGACATTATCTTGGAGAATGCTGATTCCATTATACGTAGCGTTGGGAAAACCTGGCTGCTACAGTAACGCATTCCGTGGGTTCGAGCAATTTATGGATACGGTGGAATTCTTGGAAGCTGCCGCTACAGAACGTACCTTATCGTGCGTCCTTCTGAATATTTTTTACAAATTCATACAAATGGGCAATAACAAGCCATGCATTTTGAATATTGGTTTTATATATTGTTATGTATGCCTCTCACCTTAATACGTAGAACAACCAACGAAAGAAATTACCGTTATAATTTATCAACTTAATTCCAAGATAAAACAACGTATTAAGATTAGTGAAGGTAACTCACATTCTATACTACGACTATATGAGACTTTCAGGGTAAATGCTGTATTAATGTCTTGGAACTCACTACAACTCTGTTTAATTTAGAAAAATAGTGAATGTTCGATTATAATTGAAAAGGAAGTCAAAATTTACAATCCATTACACGATGCCCTCTGATTTTACAAAATTTTAAGATTACTAACTATGTTGAAGCAGTTACAGAAACGTTGGGGTTTCCAAGAAATACCCATCCCTTTGTTCGCCTTCAGCAGGTACCCGGTCAACAAAGCCTTGCACCCTCGCTTCGGCTTTCAAAGTACCGTTAGCAATAAGTTGTACCGTTAGCAATAAGTTTTTAGTTTTAAGAATTTTAGCAGGAAGGCAGTCGCCTACCAGCAGTTGAACAAGTAGGTAGCTTAGAAAACTACCTTTTTTGTAAATATATTAGTTCTGAATATATTTGTTTTGGTCGAGTTCAAGTTGTATTTTTTTGGTTATCCCGTAACAACGCGCTCACTTTCGAGCATTACGTCTGTAGACGCAACAAACTAAAACACATATACAAAAAAAACACAATTTAATCTTCTCTATTACGGCCAGAATAGTTTAATGTTTCACCCATCTTGTTCGTTGTCACAATGATAGACCACTGACCTCTTTCTTCTGCAGATCCCGGCAGTCAGTCCAAAAACACTCCTATCAGCTGTCCAAAGCTGTTCTAACTTCCAGCTTGACTCTTACTGAAACTCTCTTTACTTCGACCTTTTCCAGGACATATGTAATTCGTAGTCAAATCTTTCAGTTATTATTCTTGTTTAAGAACAAATTTAAAAAATGTAACTGTTGTTCTTTGAAAATTTATTCGCCAGCTTAGACAAAGGCTTTACAATATCCGAAGTAACAAAATTCAGTAACAACTATTTCAAAAACACTCCTCTTTATTTATATAATTTTTCTCGTAACTCAACAAATAATAATCTCGACTTTTTATACGAAGAGCATAAATTAACACAGCTTTCGTTTTTCTAATTTTTATCGTAACTGAACAAATAATAATTTCGACTTTTATACGTAGAACATAAATTCACACCTCTTGTTTTTTCTAATTTTTATCGTAACTAATCAATAAATTTTTATTTTTCCCTCCTACCAATTAAAATCAACATTTTTAAACACAACCTCCTATCTACAAATAAATTACACGATATTCAACAACCATCGGACAACGCATGTAATGGATAAGAATTACTAATCATTCCTTTCTACTCCAAAGAAAATAAATTAACGATATAAAATATGTTTTAGAATAGATTTAAGCCGAAAAAGAAACAGATTATAGAAAGCTCCAAACCCATCTCACAACATCCCTGGTTTATTATCATCAGTATAAGATTTATGGAACAAAAATAAAATATGGACACACCTTCACACCCCAATACGATTTCACAACAATATATATATATATATATATATATATGTTGTGTTTATTCCTTAAATAATTATAATTATTGCCTCACGTTGGTAGCCACAAAAAGTTGCTATGTAATAAAAGTCATGGTATAAAACAAACAATTTACGACAACTAGCTCAAACGTAAAACTGTTATCTCAGGTAATTAAAGAAGTGTCTCTAGTCTCTACTCGTGGCTTCGTCTCGTTCAAAAGTTGAAAACGTTAAAAAAATACCTCGTGGAAATTCTTTCAACCCTCACTTTGCTTCAATGTCACCGTAACTAGTTTATCTTTTATCAGCACCAACCTTTACACTGTAGTTAGGCAAGCTGCCCCTGGACAGCTGCTCATCTGGTACACAGACTGCATACACCTCCACCTGGTTGGTATAGCTCTCCGTGGACTGCCGGCTCTTCCCCACGCATCGTACTTTACCATTTTTTATTTGCGACGATTAAAACCACACTTCGTTTGATGATACTGTATTCTTTTCTGAAATATTAAAATTTTTATGACAATCCAAACAAAAAAACAAAAGTAATCTCTATTTCAAAATTTAGTAAATGTTGACCGGCGGGGAAGAGGTTATTTTGAGAGGGAAAACAAGTCTTGCCTCGACGCTGATTCAAAAGTGAATGAAACAATTATTTAATCGAATTTAAAGGCTTACCTTTACTCGACAACCAATGAAATGACAAGATTTATGACAGATGAGAAAACTGTCAAGCTGTCAAATCCCATTTTTAAAAATATTATTAATTTGCACAACAAATCACAATGAAACCTTCAGATTGCACTTATGCCCAATTAGCATTCAAGTTCCCCATAATAATATCACAGCAAAATATATATATATATATATATATATATATATATAATAATGCTATAGGAATACACTAGAGTAGTTTTAATTATTTGCTCCACGTTGATGCGCCCTAAAAAATGCTATAAAGCCCGTACGTTGAAGGTGCCATAAAATTTGATATGGTGATTATAGCTTTCGCAGTGATAATAATTGTTATTAGTCAAATAAGGGAATTTTCCCTGTATACACAAAAGTACAAATCTTAATCAAAACTTTACTTTATGTAAACACCATAGACATTCATTCAACCCGGTATAACAGAAATGTTGCTAGCTCTTAATTACAGCAAATATTGTTCACATAACAACCTACCTTATTCAAGAATAATCGTTGATTACTATCTCAGGGTACTGCATATACTTCTAAATATAGAGACACAAAAAGACAAACGACAGGTATTTAAATGATCCAAATTCTAAATAAAGATATCAAATTAAGAAATTAACTATGCTCAATAAAATTTGTACCGATGCAGATTTTACATAAATTATACACATTCATTTTCTTTATTAATAAACAAAAAAAAATAACTTTCTTATAAGAATTACCTGAAACCAATTTTCCTCGATCCAACCCTGCGATGCGCGTAGGTATCCTACGCAGCTCCCAAGTGCAAACAGAACTACCTGGTTATTGCATCAGCTGCTTGTAAACGGTTGTTTCTTGTCATATGATTTCTTTTATCTATTTTGTTAAGTAGTGGTTCTCGAAGATACATAAAATGTCACACAAGTAAGTGAATGTTCACAAATGAATTGTACCAATCTTAGTAAAGGTTAATATGCTTTGTTTTTGCTTATAGTGTTCTTACATAACCTCATAATGAACATCAAACCACGAAGATTCACCACTTGAAGATCCTTTTGTGTACTTTGCCAGCAGAGGAATGCCTCAAATGAATCTGCCACAGCTTTTATTTTACAAACTCCATATATGACCAAAGATTAGGTTCTGAAGCACAATATTTTTCTCGTAGAACACAATGAAGCACTTTTTTATTTATAATGGGTATATATTTCTTTATTACGAACACTTTTAATTACAATTTTTTGAAGTAAAATTTTCACGTCTGTTCTTGTTTACAAAATTTTTCAATCTCCCAGCATTTTGTTTTAAATTTAAACCAATAATAATTCATCATTATTCTCAACTATTTTAAAACTGACCAATCACAAAAAAGTACATTAATGACAATTCTAAATTACAATATTAATTATATAAATAATTTTCTTATGGAAATTCAAAAGTTAAATCTAAGTACACAATTACATAGCTGATCATTTTTCCTACGTTTTGACATCTCACATGACATAATTTAGTTGTGTAATAAGAAACCTCATATAATTACCTACTTAAATTTTTTATAATATTTATTTAACAATAAATAAACATTGGAATCATATTTATCCACATTAATAACGTTCCTTTAATTAGAATTTCAATTACTAAATGACCTTTCTATTGAAGTCGGTCCAAAATTATAACCTTAAACTTTACAAATTTAATAAATTTCAATTTCTATTTGAATTTCAAACAAATCTAGTTGCATAATACATTACAAAGCTTGCTTTAATATCAAATTAATCATAAGAACAATTATCGTTGCATTACAAATCTCGTTTAAATATTCAAATTAACATTTTAACCTTGTTCAAATGATAACTTTATATGAATTTTAAAATTTACATAATAATTTCAGAATCTGCCTGTACCAATCTTATCAACGATACATAATACCTGTGTAACAATGACATACAAAAAGAAAAACTCCACCTGTACTAGGATGTCTCCACATATAGAAATTACGATGCTAACATACCACATCGGAAATGAATTATCAAGCAAATAATCTGCTGTAACTTCGATTCAACAACCTTTTAAGTAGTAAAATTAGTATAATTAGTTTACAAACGTAATGTTTATGGTATTTATTATTTATGGAGTCTGTAATATCATGGCAATATATATATATATATATATATAATTATTAGTATAACATTGGCAAGCAAAATCTACTTTTTCTTTAATTTAATTACATTGATCAATGTTGCCTACTTATGATAGTATTAAGACGCGCGCTCAATTTATTTAAATTTTAAGTATCATGTTATCAAATGACGAGGAGACAGATTTGTTGCTTAGTTTTAATGAATGCTTGGAAATGTGACTGCAGCTCGCGATTTATATAGCAGGCGCTATCCACATAGAAGCCCACCGTCAGAAAAAAATATTTAAACATCTCGAATTTCTTTAAGAAACGAAGGTAATGAGAATTTATGTAAGTCAACGAGATCGAAGAAGTACTAAGAAGAGTACAGGAAGAGAGAAGCCGGTGGATGCATATAAGGAAAAGAAGAGACGGATTAATAGGACATATAATTCGCCATGAATGACTCCCAAAGAAACCATAATTGAGGGAAGAGTGGACGGAAAAAATGCTAGAACCAGACCAAGAATGGAATACATGGAACAAATTATGAAGGACGCCGGATGTAAAAACTTTGCTCAACTAAAGAGGCTAGCAGAAAAGCGTTAAGAATGGAAGTCTGCTACAAACCAATAAAATGATTGATGACACTGAGAGAAAGAGATCGACGTACAGATGTGGATATTATTAGAACTTTAGTTAGAACAATTCTGAAAACAAATCTATGGCATCCTTACCACGATACTTTGAGGCACAAACTGCATGAAAATGACCATCAAAAATTGTAATTTTGTAATTCCTGTGGTTTCTTCTTTTTTAAATTGTGTATCAAAAATCAATCAGTCAATCAAAAATTGTAATTTTGTAATTTCTGTGGTTTCTTCCTTTTTAAATTGTGTATTGCTTGGCGATGAGGCAAAAATTCTCAAAGACTGGTGAATTAGACATGCATAACTCGCACTATTACGCACAATATAATCCATACTGGATATGTGATACCCATTTTCAAAGAGTTATGATGTGTGACAAGGCTAAAAGTCACCACTGGAGCTCAACTACCTCAGATAAACAAAATTTATAGTTAGGGTGTACAATAAGCCAATAATGGCTGCAGTGCTAAGAGATGCTTAGAAAACCGCGTCCCAGATCTTGCTCAGTTAAAATACAAATACAATACAGAGGTTTAATGTGGCATAGCAAGTAACCATATTATTGGACCACACTGCATCCATGAAAATATAATTGGACACCGTTATTTGGATTTCCGGATAGCCGGGTGGTTGGAAGATGTACTACTCACAGTATGAAAAACTTTGGTACCAACAATATGGCTGTCCTGCTCATTACAGTTAGAATGTTATAAATTACTTAAAGAACATATTTGGAGGAAACTGGATTAGAACAGGAACTGTGCATCCGTGGCCACCAAGAGGTTGGGATGGGATACCCCTCCACTAGACTTTTTCAGTGTACAATTAAAGAATTAGTTTACCAACATCCGATAGTAAATGAAAATAATTTAGAAATACAACAATGGAGGCGTGTATCAATTTCACCTGCCACGCTTGCGAATCAGAAAATGTGTGGAAGTGGACAGAAACAATTTTGGAGACTTACTGAAATAAATAAATATTTGCTATTCGTTTTTTGTTTTTCACTTATTTAGTTTATACTATAGTAGCTACGATTGCTCCAAGTGCTGCTTTTTTTATTAAATATTAATATAATTCATATTAGTAAAACTATTAATTATTAAGGTAAGAAATCAACTGGATAGTAAGCACCAATAATCCATTATTATACCCTAACGTATTCAATATTGTCAGTGGCTGTGATACAAATGTGTTGAGTTGCGTCAATTATTTTTAATGGGAGAGAAACTTGGGTGGCTCACCCTGTATATATTTACTTAAATTAGTCATGTAGCTAATTTTAGCAACATTGAAAATCTGCCTCTTTGTTAATTTGCGAAATTTAAGTGTTAAAGTATCAGGAAGTTGTACTGTTCTCTATGAAGCATTACATGTAAGATGACAATTGATAAATGGGGGCTAAGAAGGCGAAGAAAAACAAGAAACTAGGAATATTTCCGCATAAAGTTGTATCTTTGCACATAGTAACTGCTGTTTCAGAACTAAAATTCGGTTGAAAAACGTTTCTATTTGTTCTAAACAAATTTTCTTGTGAAATTTGTACGTCTGTTTTTATTTTAAAGGCGAGACTTACTTAAATCCGTTTTCGATCAGCTATGTGAACCTTATTTTCCCAATAAATATTTATTATACTCCGCATTTCCAGACTGATGAAAATCAGATCTGAAACTCCGAAAGTTCGAGTACAAAAGACCGTTCGAAAGAATTCGTCCAACCATTCGCCGCCACCCACAAGTAGATTTTAGAAATAACTCTTTCCGGCGTCTCTCAAATTCATATCCGTCATCTTTATAAAAGTTCTATTTTTGTTATATGAAAAGGCCATCAGATTGGAGAAAATGAAA
>JABXWE010020813.1:0-20228 GCA_014611495.1 Limonius californicus | reverse complement strand
TTGTTTCGCCTCTATAATCGTAAATGGTTTCGTCTATGTCCAGTACGAGAAGGAATTTATTTTTTCTGGCGTTTTTTAATATGCTGACTGGTTGTTGTCTGAATGGTGAAAATTTCTTTGGAATGGTTCCTACATTGGGATAGGTTACTTTGGGGTTGCTAGTTAAAACCACCATAGAATTGTTGCTTAGACGTAACTCTTCTAACGTTATGTTGTCATTTAAGGTTTCTGTTGCTGTTTAATTAATAACTTAATAAAGAAAAGGACTTTACAAAATTGCGTACTTACGGTTTGTTTCAATGTGAAGTATTTGCTGGGACGGTGCGATGCCCGTGAGGTCGTAAATTTCCTTTTTCAAGTCTCGCACTGTAGCATCAGGTTCTAACCTCACTTCAAAATAAATGGAATTCCAATTAACATGTACTGTTTTATAATTAAAATATGCCATGCTGTTTGAACGCTCAGTTTGACAATGACAGTTGACAGTTGACAACGAGACACAGTAGGGTAATATTACTACTTGATCTTATGTTGATTTAAAATTGTTTAAATATTCATTCATATATTTATCTACTATCAACATTGTAAAAAGGTCGTGTCGGTTGTTAGATAGATAGGATGCTGTATAATATTTATCGAATATGAAGAAAACCATCCACGATGTTTTTTATCGGCTTATTTATAACCAAGAGGGCTATTACTCCTTTTCAACGGTATCCTATTTCATTCTTCAGCTTCGGATATTGATGTTTGGCTGCATCTTACGTACCTATCGTTCTTCATATGCAATGGAGTGAGAAGTACAGCATTGCAAATTAGCTGGTTAATACGAGTTTTCTTTGGTGTGCTTTGTGGCTATTTAATAGTTAGCAGCAGTGCTTTTTATAGAAAAAGGGTGCCGCAAATTACATCTTTT
Organism: Limonius californicus; assembly: GCA_014611495.1. Classification (NCBI taxonomy): domain Eukaryota; kingdom Metazoa; phylum Arthropoda; class Insecta; order Coleoptera; family Elateridae; genus Limonius; species Limonius californicus. The sequence continues at coordinate 19,312 of JABXWE010020813.1, read as the reverse complement.
TAAGCTTTTTATTAAAAGGAATGACATTCAGATTTTAATTTATATGAAATTTAAAGTATTTAGGTTAAAAGGAGGTCACAGATAATTCCAAAGATTTTCCAATTCGAACCTAGGTGCCGGAACGCTGTTCCGACGCATTCCGCCACAGCAAAGCACTGGTTAAAGGTACCGGGGAGTTTGGTACCTTCAGTGTTATGTTGATTGCAAGACCGTCACGCGAAAATCAATGTTGAGTTGTTCACAGGAATTTCAGAATTTTTACAGTAATCTAAATACTATTCTATAGTGGTTTCTTGCCTCATATATTACATTGGAAAAGGTATTAAGCGTAAATGCCTGCTGTAAAACGTTCTACACTTTTGTGATGTAGGTGTATTAATAAATTGTACTTGTGAACTTTACGAATGTTGCAAGTTGTTGTAAATAATATGTCAATTTTTAATGTCAATTGTTTGATTTACTAAAGGCTGTTTTGTGGAAATTAACGGGAAACTATAACAGAGAATATATATCTGTGTAGTAGTAGTAGTACTGCGAACACGTAGTTTCCAATGAGGTTGATCGTTGAATGTGGTAATAAAGCCATTGCCCTGTATTCCTATATTATTAGCCTGTTTATAAGCACTTACAATTTTTATTTCGATATAGTTATACAATTTTAATACGGCAGTTTAATATTGGTAAATGTTGAGGAACTAAACTTACCTTCTTGTTTGCGATAATTGGTACTCCATCCGATGCAATAGAGGCTGTTTGGTTAGTTCGTATACTGTGCATGCCGGTATCTTAAAAGTTTCTGCATTCTAAGATGAATTTCGTTGATAAAGGCAATGTCTATGTCATGCCTGGCCAAGAATGAAATGAATACCAAGCGTTGGTTCTGCATACCGGCGATGCAATTAAGGAAGGTTAAAGTTGTGTAATATTGGTAGGTTATTGTTTACCATTGTTAATTAAGGTTAGGAGTAGAGAAATTCAAAATGACCTTATAGTTTCAACGTGGAGTTTAAAGAATTCAAATACCATCTGCAACATAGTAAAATAAAATTAAAACACCATAATATTAGCCATCGATTAGTATTATGCAAAACTAGGTAATTTTCCTCTTACCAATGCTGAAGTTTCGAATGGATCGGAACAGAAGTATAAAACAAAATTAATCTGCTTAAGAATGACAGATACATGAACCGCTATCCGGGGTTAAAGTATTTTATCCAACTCTACTTGTAATCACCTACAAGAATGTTGCTTGATCTGTCCTCACCTTCAAACTAAGTATTTTTGTTCTGGGCCCTCTGCTTCTTAGTTGAGGGCTTTCGTCGGGGGGAAACTGTTTATACTGTCTGCGAAATATAGTTGGCACAATTGTAGGTAAATTTCTATGCTACCGTAATTTTAACAGCTTGCCAGAAGCTTTCCCAATTCTTATGACAGCAATCGCGGCGTAATACATATGTCAGGGTTCTGAAACTTATACAACGAAACGTAGTAAACTTTCAGAAAAAAATTAATTTGCCAGATTGCCATTTGGTGCTCCACATTTCGAAACTAAGAGAACGCTTTTGAATTATCGAAAATTCGTTTAAAAGCCGAAGTTTCGATTTTAATAGCATACTTTTGAATTTTATAGTAACATGTAACCTTTTAAGTTTTTAGTTTTAGGAAAAGTATCATACATGAAAGCAGCCGAAGATGCCTTAGGAGAAAAACAAAATAGAAAAGGAAACGAGAACTACTCGGGAAGGGAAACTGTAAATGATAAAATAGAAGAAAATAAGTTAAAATACCTAAAATAGTTTAAGTGAACAAAAACACGAGCATGGTAAAACAAGTGCTCAAAAGTTAATAGATTAATAGCAAGTACCAGAACAAGGGAAGCGTGGAAAGCAAGTAAAGTTTATGACAAAATGTAGGCGATAAAACAATATTATCTCCAACAATTTTAGCAGGAATCTTCTATAAATATCTATTAGAACAGGAACAAATCCCCACGAAATGGAACCAAGCTGTAATAACACCAATATTTAAAGGAACGAAACATATGACGATTTAACCCAACTTACATACGTGTACGGTTACGAAGTTACAACCTCATAAGGTGAGAATTGTCTTATAATTTTTCTGCATATAATTATTTTAATAGTTACACAAATGTTTTGAAATGTTATGTGCCTAAGTTACTAATCAAGGTGGCAGGTTAGAGCCTAGCTTCATTTTAATAAGTGCACCAGAGGCGTCTCAAGTGAGAGGATCACATACTGTTTTCTACGATATCTTTAAAATTATTCGGTTATTCCTATTTTTGATAAAATACTTTTATTTGGAATGCAAAAATATTTTAAAATGTACTGCTGCTGAAAGTAGATAAACCCAACGGTTTTCTAGTTAATTCGATTTTTATGTAAAATCGATATGCCATAAAAATTTAGAAACTTCGTATTATGGGGAATAAATTTGCAGCATAGGTTCGGCACAAGAAGACAATTAAAAAAGAACATAAACATTTCCATGTAAACGCTTAGTTTACAAGATACAACCCAATGGATGTTTCATCTAAACACAACCTTATTTATTAACGCTAAATGATTCATACCTTGTAAACTAAGCATTTGCGCACAAATGTTCATATAAACTTAACTTGTTGTTTTGTTATCATGAATATTTGCTACGAATTTAATCCCCTTAGTAAGAAATTTCCTAATTTTCAGCAATTTGATTTTTCAATTGAATTATCTCGAAAACGGTTGAATTTACCTACGTTTAATAAGTATACCTATTTTGGCCAGATTTCCGTGCGGAATAAGATTATATTGTAAAATATTAGAAAAAAAAAAAACTTAAAGATATTGTAAAAACGAATACCTGATTTTCCCACTTGAGAAACCACGGTTGCAGTTATTAAATTGAAACTAGCCTTTAATCAGCAACTTTGGTCAGTAACGTAGACACATAACATTTTACGATATTGGTTCCATTAATACCATAATTATATCCAGGAAAGTATTTTGAGAAGTCTCAATTTAGGAATCTGTCACTCTGTAACGAAGCTTTTTTGGTCATACGTTTATATAAACTTTTTAAATGGTTCCATATTTACAATCCACTATCAAATTTATGACACCTATTATTACATGACTCTGTATAACGAATCGAGATAGGAAAATGCTGTAACACGGACCGTTCCGATCGGGTGACGCATTCCGCAGCCAGAGGCGTTGGAAAAGTTTTCTATAAATGGCTGTATCTCCGGAGCCACGCCATCTCACAAGCTGGACTTGCGGAGTGTAAATGCGGTTTTCCGACTTCTATAAGGTGCCACTCCGGCTCGAAGCGGTTTAGGCGAACTTCACTCTCAGAAACATTTCGGACGTCATAACCTCAATTCATGTAGGATCACGCTATAATCCTCGACGAAGGCTTGCTCGTAGGTTGGTGGGTGTACAACGTGCCAAGGCGCCAAACGAATTGGGGTGTCCGTCTTCGAACACGCGATCGAGAACCCAAAAATTTTTATTTTTCCGTGGTTCGGACCGGCAGTGGCCGTCCGCGTATGGACGTGGTTTTACCAGTATTTTCGGGAAAATAAAAATTGTTTGAGCGCTGTATTTTCGGAAGAAGAAGAGATAGCGCGTTGGGAATGAACGTCGCGACTACTATTCGGACAGGCAGAACCGATAGAATCGGCTTAGATGGGTAGCAGTCGGGAGGCGTTAACGTTTTTACTTGGAGCGCCGTAATTCTGCAATCACACGACATTCTACGACGGGACGTTTGCTGTTAAATAGAGCGTCGTGAGTACTACGACATTGCATGGATGGCAATCAAGCCCCTTCCATCCTTTCAAAATTCAAAACTGAGAGCTGCTTTCGCGTCGCTGATAGACTCTGCATATCACCACTCGATTTTCAGATCGTGTCAACATTTTCATGTATCCAATCCCCCGTTGAAACCTATGTACAATAATAAAACAATGTAGCTTATGCTACCACTTATTTTTTAAGAGAAAATATTTAATTTCCTTTTATTTGTTTGTTGATTCTTGTATGGGATTGAGAGCACAACATGATTGAAACGAATAGTACAAACTTTAAAGCATTTATTAACATAACAACGACTTATATAAATTTACGAATTCGGTCTTTAAACAAAGTAGTACATTTGACAGAAGTATCACATTAAACTAAATTAACAAATGAAACAAAATTAACACTTAAATCAAACTAACGCAGTAAACACAATGTTAAAAATCAAACAACGCTTTCTTTCCATTTTGAATGGTCAGTTAGTGAAAAATCGGGAGACGTTGCGACGAGTTTTAGGTATTTCGAATATTTCGATAATATCTCCAGCTCCCTGTCGGTTTCATAATTAGTGTAGGAATAACTTTCCACACACAAACCGTTTCCTTTGTTGAGGAAGAAATTATTTTTTAAGTCGTCGACTATGATCGTGTTGGTTCGATTGTATTGGCTGAATTTCTTCCAGATTATGTACAATGATTTCACCTGCAAACAATTTAAATGAATCCTTGCCAGTAAACAAAATTAAACAACATACACGTATAGTTTTTGGTCCTGGTATGGAAGTTAAAACCATGGCTTCTTTACCCATATAAAACATTGTTTTATAAGAGGCATGACGAGTAATTCCAAGCATGTGCAGCTTGTATGCGATGAAATTCATATTTGTAGCCGACCAGAAAGCTAGATCATAGTATTCGTACATGCTACTCAGGAACTGGTGCAAAAAAGGTCTACTGGCATGACGTTTTACTGATGTCGTCAACGCACGATGGTCAAAAATGGTTTCGTCAATATCAATTACCAAGAGGTGTTTACCGCTTCTTGCCTCATTCAGGATCTTAATTCTGTCCCTACATTCCGATAACTTCTTTTTTTCTGCTAATTTCCTATGCATAGGTACAGCAGCAGCATCCCCACCTCCGGCACTGGTTCCAGGCTCAGGTTCCTCGGGACATATAATTACAATAGACGAACAAACAATTTCAAAAAATTCTAGAAAAGATCCACGGAAACAACAATCAAATTGACCGTTCTGTATACTTTTTGCATTATATGGCTTCCAAAGAAAACTTCTGTATGAGTTGGTGTATCTTGATATACATAACTGCAATAACGAATGTAAATGTTGCATTATATACCTTTGAAAAATGTATGGTGGCCTTAAAAAACAATATACATTTTTTAAAGTTTCAACAATACATATTTTATTTTCGGAGGGTTTACCGGTGAATTTTTTTACGCTCTTTTGTCTTACCGTAGTAACTATATTTTCAGATATAATATTATTGTTTTAATACAGTTTTTCTTTTTTTAAAGAGTGTAGTTCCAAAATGCGCATATTATAAAAAGATTTTGAAATATACAGGGCGAGTCACTACGGCATGGCACCTTCAAGGTATTATTTTTTTAATTTTCCAAACATTTCCTGGTTTTTACTTTTAGTTAAGGCGTTGCCCAGTTTATTTTAAAAATGTGAAAATTTTGGTCGGCTTAAGATTTAACAAATTAATTCGGTGCGTGAGTATTATGATAATTAAGAATACATATTTCGCAGTTATGTAGTCAAGTGATGTCTTAAAACGACACAACCATCAAACGTTAGTTTTATTATACATAGTGTTTTTTTACACCAGCGCAAATTTAATTTATTTAAAGAACATTTTTTCAATTATTCAATGCGAACACGCTGTATATTTTTATATTTTTGAATTGACACATTAATTATCCACAATTTATATTCATATTGCCCTATACTTAAAATTGATATTTTCAGAGATAATTTTGTTTTTCATTACAAACCATTATGAAACTTTTTATTTCTACCTAATTTAATAGCCATGATTTTAACATAGAGTGGGCGGGGATTGGAAATGGAAAGTGCAACTCATTATTTTTCAAAAACTATTGTTCACTGGCGAGTCGACCTTCACCCAAAGTCGTCGCACAAACCGAAAATATAATACTCATCATTATGCAATAAAAAACCGAAGAATTGTAAGTTGATTGACGACAATGTTTGAGGAGGTTTTATGGGCGATTCTACGATCAGGCATCATTTTTTTTAACTTCGCAATGGTGCACAAATTTGTATTTCTTGCAAATTAATTTGCCTCAATTACTGCAAACTGTTCCTCCAAATCTAATGGAAAATATATGGTTCAGCACGACGGTGCTCCAGCACATTTCGCACTAGCGACTTTACAGTTCTTGCATTAAGATTTGGGGAACACGTGATTAGGTCGCGGTGGTCCCATAAATTGGTCACTTAGATGGCTATCCTATGGGAACCATATAAAATATGTTGTGTAATAGATCCCTGCAACTACTGCAAAAGATATGACAACGCATAATACATAGATGCTTTCGGTACAATTTCCGTTTAGTCGTTGTGACCAGTAAATATGTTGTTTTTGAAATGATTGAACATGTGTGTTAAACGGAAAGCAGGTCACATTGAACATTTGGTATAAATAACTACTCGAATTGAAGTAAAATAATTTTTCTATCAATGCTATTAATAATAAATGTTGTAACTTTGTATCAAAATTATGGCTGCTAAATTAGATTGAAATGAAAAATATTATAATTCAGCGGTTTGTAATGAAAAGTACAAATATCTCTTAAAATATCGATTTTAGTTATAGGACAATATTCATAAAAATTATGGAGAATTAACGTACCAATTCAAAAATATATTAATAACAGTGTTCCATTTGAAAAAGCGAATTAATCTGTTAAACCTTATGCCGACTAAAAATGTTCACATTTTTAGGATAAAGTTGGCAACGCATTATCCAAAATTAAAAACCAGGAGATGGTTGTAAAGTCAATTTGACGCTAAATTAAATTAGTAACTCAAAATCATAATCATGGTATTCTTTCACATTCGTTTAAACTATATTTGGGCCAATAATAATCACGGACAATCACTCACATCGCTCATTGCACAATTGAGGAGTTAATAGGAAGAAGGCACTTCTGTCAAATCGTTATTTTGAGATGGCATTTTAAAATTATGTTCTGCTACAGTTTTATGAAGGTACAGTTTACTGTTGTACCTGCTGCTGATTTGGAAATATTAGTGCAATACAGCTCTGTCTATTTCTAAATTTTTACATTACTCTTGGAAAGAAGTCTCTGAACGTGTCCCTTTTCCAGAACTTAACAAAACAATAAGAAATATCCCGCATATTTTTAGGAAAACGTAATTTTATTTATACAACATTAAACTAACAATAAAATAAACTTAATTATAACGAAATCTCTTAAAAGAAAATTTAATATATATATTTTTGTTCTTGAACAAAGGAGAAGTCCGACGCTGTAGTGGCACAAGGACATCCGAAGAAGGAAAGAAAGAAAGAAAGAACAAAGGAGGAAAGACAATAAACATAAATAAATACTGTTTTGGCGATCGCGGTAGAGTAGTGGCCGCAGCGTTTACTTTCGGAGTTATTCTACCAAAGTCTCTCAGATTCGAATCTTGAGCACTGCAATTTCCTAGGGTGTGTGTGGTGTCGGGGGCATGGGGTTTTTCAAGGGTGAGGCATGTTAGACCCGTGAATAGCACGAAATGTGCTACGTGGGATGGAAATCATGGTGTTGCCAAAGGCAACTCCACGATTCCTTAAAAAACAGAAAAACTGTTTTAGATAGTTGTTACGTGGAACTTAAAAAACACTGTTATTACTGTGATAAGTTTCCCCATTCAAGGCACTTGTATCAGCACATTGCGTTACGTCAGGATTATCTTTTCCAAAGACATTCATTTTATACCAGGCTAAACCCTCTCCTTCCAAAAACTTCATTAATTCTTTTAGATTTTGTAGTTTTTTGAATTTTCTTTCACTTTTTCTATATTTTCTAAACTGGTGAATTCTATGTCATAAAGGTGTGAAATAGTTGTTAAAAACAAAGGATGGCCTATTAAGTACTAAAATAGTTAAAATTAATTAGTGTGTATTGTAATAAACGTTTAGGTGTAGACTACATTATTATTTATTATATACAGTGCGGTCGTAAAATGTCCTCCCCCCTACTAACTTTTGAACTTGACTTGATATTTCTTCACAAAACTTTGTGAGAGGCTAAATACTACTTTTTAGTTCAATTTGAATTTTATAACTTTCAGAATGGCAGCTAGGCGCCATCTTGAACTATTTTTTTAAATGGCAGTGGGGGTCGAGTGACACCTCGTTTGAAAGGTATTTCAATTCTGCGTCGGATCCTTGAGTTTCATAAAAAAATCATCCAGAAAAAAAATGACAGACGATTGAAAATAACAAGTTTATGGAAAAAACTAAAAATTAAAGCAAAAAAGTATGCTTTCGAAATGTTCACCATTGAAGAATGAAGAAGAAGAAGAAGATTCACACAACACACAACAAAACTTATTTTATACAACGAAAACTGAATAGTAATACTATTTTAATAATAATGTTCAACGTGTGCTCCTTGAACTTCTTTTCAATAGAAAACCCTATTTAATATCTCTTCCCGTACTTTTTGGAAAGTTTCAACTCCGATATTTGCACAAGCCTCTGTTTTCCGTCGTAAATCCAAAAGGGAATCGGGTTCTGTTTGAAAAACTTTCGATTTAAGATACCCCCTCAAAAAAGTCCAACGGAGTCAGGTCAGGGGATCGCGGAGGCCATTTTGTTGGACCACGACGACCATCGATCCATCGTTGAGGATACGGTGCATCGAGATAATTCCGAACTTGTCTGCTAAAATGCGGAAGAGCGCCATCTTGCTGGAATATGATATCTATGTCAAATTCGTTTGGATTATTTTCAGTAACCTCAACTATGATGGATGAGGTTTTCCAGCATGTTCAAGTACAATTTCCCAGTAAGGTTTCCGTCGATAAATAAGGGACCTACGATATGGTCGCCAAGTAGTCCTATCCACACAGTCAATTTTTGCTGAAATTAGGTGTGACCTTCCCGGAAAACATGGGGATTTTCAACAAACCAATATCTTACATTTTGCCTGTTAACAAGCCCATTAAAAAAAATGTGCATTTGTCACTAAAACAGATATTGCGAAGATAGGATGGGTTTCTTGTCATGGTTTGGGTCATGTTCATGACTTCACAAAATTCAATGCGTCTATCCGGATCATCATTCAACTGGTGTAAAATCTTTATTTTGTATGGATGGAACTTATGCTGTTTTAAAAACTTTTTGAGAGTGGTCGCCGATACATCACATATCGCAGCTACATGTGAAGTTGATTGCTGAGAATGTACTGCCATTTCACCGACTATCTGAATTCGTTTGTCTTCTGAAATTGCGGGTCGTCCAGGGTTTCTCCTGTTTTGAACACTTCCAGTGTTAATACATTTTTGCACAAGTTCTCTTAAATACGTCCTCGAAATAGAACGGTCGGGAAAACGTTTATTAAATATTCTTTTGGCTTCGTAAAAGTTTTTTCCTGCAAAGTTCGAACATTGACCATAATTATTGTTAGTATCACCCGTTTTAACACTCAATATTCAAACGTGAGCAAACACAATAACTGAAATAAAGTGATGGAACAGAAAGACTAATTATTTCAATTGTTTTACTTCTGTTGTTTCGCCTCCTACATTTTTTTAGTGTTTTGCTTAATATCAGAATCAGATAATTTGGAAGTCTGTCGTTTGTTTTTGAAATTATAAAATTTTCCAAAAATCTAGAATTATACTCTACTCAAAGAGACCTTTCAAATGAGGTGTCACTCGACCCCCATTGCCATTAAAAAATATTTTTAAATAGCCCCCAGCCGCCATTTTGAAAGCTATAAAATTTAAATATGTACTAAAAAGTAGTATTTAGCCTCCCATTAAAACACAAAATTTTGTGAAGAAATATGTCGTTCAAAAGTGGGGGGGGGGAGGACATTTTACGACTGCATTGTACAATATACAATTTTTCTGTGTTTGAATAAATTTTATATATCGAATTGTTTCAGTTTTTTATAGATCAACAATTGGGATATTATTATTATAAGTATTGTGTTTAAGTACCTGTATTATATTTGCAATGATGAAATGAAAAATATTAGAAAAAAATGGGTTTAAACTGCAATTTATCATATTGGTGCAACTGATGCAGAAGTTTTTCACACCGCTGTATGTGGTTTAGTTAGTGTTAGTACATGACTTCTAATATTCTGTTACCTGTTTTGTAGTGCAATATATTTTTTTGTTATTTGTTGATAAATTGTCTACTGAGTGTAGGAATAATATTTTTGGACAAATTCTTTTACATTTATTGTATGCTCATGTAGTTGTCAGTAAAGCTGTTTTCTAAATACTTTGGTTATTAGCCCCCTTGTGTAATAAATTATGTTTATGGTTATGCCTTTCCAAGACCCGAGACTTGTCGCAGAGTGGTGTTTTTAGGTAAGATTTACGAAAATTAGGGTAGTGGGTGCGAGGCGGCCGAGGTAGTGGCTTCTTAGACTCGTTCGGAGTTCGCGCGTTCGGTATAAGTGAATTAACAGTAAGTGTGTGTGTCTTAAAGTTACAGGTTAGGTACATCAGTCAAGATCTACTAAAGACGGCCCTGTCAAGAACACCTCACCTTGAACGAGAACTACTAGAGACGGTACAGTCACGGTGCCAAAGGTGAGCCACGAGATGCTACGCGTGATCCTACGGGGGGACACCCGACCACCTGTAAGTAGAAATGTAGAAGGTGCAATGCTAATGGAGTAATGTATTATTGCTTGTGTGTTTGTTTGGGTGTTTACTTTACGAGTGCACCGCGTACATGTCGGAAGCTGCCAAAGTTCCCGAGAATTTGGTCTTGATGAATACACATAACCGATTTCGAAACCCTATCGGTGAGTGTTTAGCTATTTATTATATTTACTTTGTAAAAATTCCCACCGCCCGTCCCGGTGTGGAAAAGACCCACCTACATGAGTAGAATTAATTTTCTTTTGGATTATATTTTTTCAGTTCCTGTAGTGTAATTTTTGTTTCCGGGAAGTAAAGGAATATTATTATATATATTATTATTAGCCCGCAATTAGTTAGTAAAGGAATAGAGGGGCATGGGCGCCGGCAGAAAATAATCCAGGAGGGGGCAAAAAAATTAGTGCAGTTTTTTTTCTGTATTTTAATACAAAATAACTTAAAATAAAAAACAAATAATAACAGTAATAAACACCGTAGGTATACAAAACACTAGTATTTAGTGTGTGTATACATATTTTAACATTTATATTAAAAATATTTGTATAAATGAACTTGAAAGTTGAAATCTTTGGTGCTATAACAGAGATAACACTAACACGTCATAAAAATATTATGTAATCTTACTCAGCCGTACCCAATTTAAAAATAAAAAACAAAAATAAATAAATTTGTTCTCTTAATGGATTGCGTCATTATAAAAGCGTCAATCTTTGTCAAAAGTATACCTACATTTTTAAAACATATAAACAAAAATAAAACTATTTATCTAGTACTAGGTAACAAACAAAAACTGTGGAAGTATTATACTCTTTACCTAAGAAAAGACAAATTTTAATCTTCTTCGGTCTTGAGCAAATTTATCGAGTACTGTCTTGATAAATTGGACTCTATCGCTTTCGATTTTTTCCTATGTACACTTTTTTTTCATTCATTCATACTACCGTCCCCCCCCCTCCCCCCCGGATTACTTCGCATTACTTCAGGGGGGTGCGGGCGTCCCTTACACACTAAACATTCATGCAGCATGCACCCTAAACTTAACTAAGCGAAATGCGGTCACCCCAGCTGAGATTCGAAACCACAACGGAATTACTACAATTCGCTGTAGCCTCGAGTGGCAACGCGTTGCCGCGCTAGACCACCGAGGCCCCTATTCCTATGTACAGTAAGCAAGCATAAACCCGCTAAGCGATTCTCGTCCATCGTTGACGTTAACCAAGTTTTGACCCTTCTTAGAGTACTGAAGGAATATTCAGTTGAACAAGTCGTGGGTGGTAGGAAAAGGAAAAGTTTTATTGCATTAGCAATTGCAGGGAAGAATTGACATTCTTCGGCGAGCAATGTAAAAAAATCTATCAGGAGCGTTTTTATTTTTCCACACATCTTTCCACGTAAGGCATTCTACCTCAAAATTTTCGATATTGTACTGTTCTACTAATTTTTTTATAATTTCAGTGTTTAGATTTAAAACACTAGATGGATGAAAATTTACTAACGAAAATGCAGTAGATGTATCTTCGGAAAATCTTGTTGTTAATGAGCTAATCAGGGAATCTAAATACGGAATAAAAATAGATATTGTAAAATATGTTCCCGGTGAATCCGCTAGGATATTTGATCTCATAGTTTGACGCTGTGTCATTCTGGGTATTTTAAATTCTATATCAAATATATTTTTGTATTTCTGGCATTTTTTGGTCTAATTTTCAAGAATTTCAAGTATGTTATGTATGTTTAAATATTTAAATGCGCTTTTATATAGTATTTTAATTTTACAAGGGGGGGCAAGAGGGGACAGTTGCCCCCCCTTGTCGGCGCCCATGAATAGGGGCCCTTAAATTAGATTGCGTCGATGGCCCCCAATTTAGTTAATCCGCCTCTGTTTTGCATACAGTTATAATAGAATATTAAATATGTCTACCCATTTTTAAATTAAAAGTTTTAATTACAGAATGGGAAAGCCTTCGCGAATTCTTAGTTTCCCGTACCAGAGGCACAAAAAGATTGATTTCATGGAAAAAGTTGTATTTTTGGGCCCTTGTAAGTTTCAAAGTGTCTGGCGAGCGCGGTGTACCCCGTTGCTGTAATCTGCCATTTCAATTACCAGCAATGTGGAGGAATACAATTTTGTTCAATATTGTGCGGTGTAAATCGGACATTATTTTTTGTTTTGTGAACGCCTCGCAGTTGGAAATTTTATACAACGCAGACTTTCCTCCTCAGTCACGTCCACTTCTCCTCGCCTTGTTGTGGGTATTGTTCACCGAAAGTTAGAGGGAGTGAAAAAAACCGTCGGCGGTGAAAACAACCTGATCGTTGAATGCAAACTCAGCGTGTAGTTTATGCTGCCTCATATTGTGCAATAGAGTTTTGGTCGCGGAAGTAGTGTGTTGTTAGCTTTCATTACGAAGAGAACAACTTGCTGAAAATTTTGATTTAGAAACTGCCAAGCAAGATGTCAGAATGATGATGGAGGTATGTTAGTTACTTTTACGTATTTAGTTGTAATTATATTACTAGCTGTTGTCTACATACACTACGAATGAAAAGATGAACACGCCATTTTTTTTTTCGTTATTTTGGAATGAACGGTTTGAGATGGACATTTGCAGGATGTTCTTATGTAAATGCTAGCCTATAAACGAATTAGACAATAGACAGGTGCATTACGTGATGATTCCTTCAGCGGGGTGTACCAACAAAGAAGTGCCTAAAATCACGTGATTTTTGAGCATGCTGAAATTACAATTACTGGGCGACAACGAAATGAGGCCACAGTATGTAATTTTTTAAACTTATTATTTTAAATCTTAAGATACAATCTCTAAATGCGCAATTTTAAGGAGTTTTAACCTTACTTTTGACTTCTGGATTAACCGGAACTGATGTAGTAGTCGCAATGTAAGATCAGAGTAGGATTAGAATGAAAACCTTGTTTGCTAAAAAGTTTAAATGTCCATTAATGATATTTATAATTATTTTTTAAATTTAGTTTTTAAAACAAAAGAATCAACTTTTAAGTTTTCTTTTTTATTAATTTGTTTAAAAACTGCATTGTAGCAAGAAAATAAGCAAAAAAGTTTTAATTTTAAACAGCTATAACTTATTTTTTTTTAATTCGCGGTTTTCAGTTGTATTCCGCTTTTTAAATTTTCATTTTATTTGCTTTAATTTGAAACCAATAACATACCTGATTATTTTTAAAATGAGAAGAAAAATAAAAATTTGTGTAAAACTAACCAATATTATAAGTTTTTGCAATTTTATATTTTATTGCAATTTAAAAATATTCAGGTATGTTATTGATATTAAATTAAAGCAAATAAAATGACAGTTTAAAAAGTGTAGTAAAACTTAAGTAGGGGCATTTAGTGGCCGTTTAAAAAGTGTAGTAAAACTTAAGTAGGGGCATTTAATGGCCATTTAAAAATTAAAAATTTCCGATTTTCAATTTTTTCAAAGTATATTGTGACTTTAAACAAATTAAAAAAAAACACCAAAATTTGATTATTTTGTTGTCAAAGAAAATTTAAAATTATGAATATCGTTAATGGGCATTTATATTTTTTACCAAACAATTTAATATTTCGGCCATTTTTAATTGAAATGTCATTGTTTGACATCAATATATTGCAAATTGTACAACGAATAAGATTGTCATGGAAGTAATATTGTACTTAAAAATAAAAAGTAGACATACCGGGTGCGGCAATACTGCGTGGGAGTTCGATAGCTCGTATACTGTAAAACAATCTTGCTAATGCAGATGTAAACTATGTAAATGCGCATACATTAAAATTATTTTCAAATATACAGGTTGTTACAAAAAAGTGTGGCACGCTTAAGGTATTTTTTTTTAATGGAATGCCCTGAATATTTTTGCATATTTAACACTTCTATTGGGATGTTCATTCATATCTAATATATTAGCGCCATCTAATGTTCGGTTTAGAAGTACAGTAAAACCTCTCAACAACGGGCAGCTGTGGGAAACTGTCCGTTATGGGAAGGTGCCCGTGTTAATAGGAGGTCAATATTTAAAAATCGTATTTTTTTTAATATCGTAATGAAAAACAATAAGAACGTATGTAATAATAAAATTTATTTATTTATTATGCAAAGGGGGTTTACATAAAAATCACTGTAAAAATAGAATTTATGTATGTATGTATGTATTTACAACTTAATAGTAGACATGTACATATGTAGTACCTATGTAATTATTACATATTATAAACAATACTAATACATACATAATAATAAAATAATGTGTAGGTATTATTACCCTGGTTTGAAAAATTTATCAATTGTTGTTTGTTTTTTGGTAGAAACCATTTTCTCTACAATTACTTTTTTTACGTGAGATACAACATATAAAAAAATTTTGCAAATTTCTTAATTTTCTATAAGCATCTTTAATGTCAATCACTTTCGTACGTATTATTTGGTCATTATCGCTATCACTATCGCCATTTTTAGATTCTTCGAGGAACTTTTCTGTACATTTTTCTATATGTATGTCCGAATTTTCTGTGCAAAGATCCTTGTCAATGTCTACATAACCCGAAAAAGAGTTGTTCGAATTTTCCAAAATTAGTTCCGACAATGCCACTTCCTCTTCACTATCGTATTCCTCAGATAAACGTTCGCTTTCATTTTGTCCAAATCCTGCTTTCAAAAAACAGTTGTTTATTGTTTTTGTATTGGCATTTTTCCACGCTGCTGATATCTAAATCAAAGCATTCACTATATTGAGAGATTTTTCCAGCTCGGCGGTATTCTGCGAATTTTCTATCGAAGACGGAAGCCTTTTGACAATATATTTTCTGTAGTAGGATTTGAACGCTTTTATTATCCCCTGGTCAAGTGGTTGGCAATGAGAGGTCATATTTGGAGGGAAAAACACTAATTTCACATTTTTTAAGGAAATTTGTGGGTGCGACGTTTCATTGTCTAAAAATAGAAGCACATTACGCTTTTGTCGTTGCATTTTTTTATGAAACTTCATCAACCATTCGGACATAATATCTCGTGTCATCCATGCTTTTTTATTGAATTTCCATTCTACAGGTAATTTATCTGCGTGTGCTCCTTTGAAACACCGTGGGTTCTTCGACTTTCCAATCACCAAAGGGCTTTCCTTTTCCCCAGTCATACTTGCACAAAATAGAATTGTGAGACGATCTTTTGAAGCTCTGCCGCCACTACGTTTTTCTTTTTTTAAAGCATAAGTTTTTTGTCGGCAAAGAGCGAGCATAACTTTTTCAACCATCCATTTGAAGCTTTAAAACTGACAAGTGCTAATTGTTTTGCTACTGCTAAAGCTTTTTCTTTTAAAAGTACTCCAGATATTGGTACATTTTTATTTCTTACTTTGCAAAATCAGTCGAATACAATCTGATCCAATGCACACTTGTAATTTTCGGAAAATTCTTTTTTCGTTTTCTGTCCCCATTTTCCCAAAATTTTTTGAGAGTTTCTTCTTCTTTCTTTATAATCTCAGCGGCTTGAGACTTTCCAATTAAAAATTTGCCTGGGAGTTGACGAGTTTAGTTTAAACTTTTCACCACACTTAATAGTTTCCACTTTTTCTTCGATAGTAAGGAAGTTTCTCTTAATAGGTGCCATCTTAGATATCAACTAGGTGACTTCTGTTAAACTGATTAAATTTTCAAGTTTTGCCCTTTCTTAAATTTTGTACTGGGGGTGGTAGAAGATAACAATTTTACGAAATATTTTACGTACATATAACCGCCCGCTACGGCTTCGGGAAGTTCCCTCATTAGCATATTTCAGAGGAATGCCATTATGGGATTAAGGATAATTAGCTAAGAGGGTATAAAATCCCGTTAATATTTGAATACAATTTCTAGTTTAACAAACTACTACTACGTACTGTTATTTCAACGGGCCACCTTGTCCCCGTCCGTATTGTCCCTTTGAAATCTCGTCTTAAAATTCTATGTATTCTGAAATTTGTTCATAAAGTTGTTCACCTACCATTCATTTTTGCTCATTCTGCCCGTTATAAAGAGGTACATTTCTTAACAATTATGCTAATTGGGAAATTTTTGCTGCCGGTGTCCGTTATTAAGAGTGCCCGTTGTTAGGAGGTCGTTCCACGTTATTCTCGTATATGTTAGATAAGTTCCTAAAAAAGTGTCCGGTATTGAGAGGTGCCCATTAATAGGAGGTGCCCGTTAAGAGAGGTTTTACTGTAATAAATTTTTTTTCAAAATATTTTCACATTTTAAGATCTTCAAAGTTATTTTTCTCAACTTTTGCAATTGGAACACCCTGTATATTTTTTAACGATGCTATGTAGAATTAAATAGCGAACATTTTTTGTATGTACATCCTTATGGCTATTTGTAACCACTTTTGATTTATTGAGCAAATAGTACAAAATTCAACAACATTTATTAAAAAAAATAGAGGTTCTTTCTAATAAAACAAAGCACCATGTTTATGTAGCCTATAAAAACACCATGCATTTTTTCTCGATCTCGCACAGCACATTAGTGAATTTATGGGGTTGTAAATTATTTTGGTTGTTTATGATCGACAAAACAATAATGCATGTGTTCGCTAGGAATCGTTTTGCACAAACGTCAAACGTACCTACATTTCTCGCAGTTATGGACCATCAGTTTGTATTTGTAGTAGTTGGGTTTTCCAAAATGAATTTTAATAAAGAAGAACTTGTAGACATGATTTTTGTTTTGGGCGAGTCTGATAGAATTTGTCATAAAAATGGATTTGTTAACGAGCACAATTTCCATTATTATGCCACGGATAACCCTCACTTTTTCAGACAACTTGATAACCAACACAGATGGTCGATAAACGTTTGGGGGGATGGCGGGGATTATTGAAGAACATGTAATAAGGCCTCTTTTTTTGATGGTACATTAACTGGAGCTATTTATCTTCATTTTTTGGAGAACTATCTACCACAATTATTGGTGAATCTTCCGCAAAGGATCCCAAATAGGATGTGACTTCAGCAAGATGGTGCTCCACTACATTTTTTAAATGCAGTAAGAGACTACCTAAATAATATCTACCCACATCAATGGATTGGAAGGAACGGACCCACTAAATGGCCTGCTAGATCTCCCGATCTTACAAAAATTGATTTTTTTTATGGGGATATGTGAAAGAAATTGTTTATACAGATACACCAACAACAATCCAAAATATGAAGGATAGGATAATACATGCTTTTAGAAGTATCACACCGAGAATTTAAAGAAAAGTAGAAACCGCATTTCAAAGGCGCAGAGAAATGTGTGTCAATCAAAATGAGCAACACGTGGAGCACTTAATATAAATTTTTTCTTTTGTTTTATTTGAAAAAACCTTAATTTTTTTAATAAATATTGTTGAAGTTTGTAGTATTTGCTCAATAAATCAAAAGTGGTTACAAATAGCCATAAGGATGCACATCCAAAAAAAATTCGCTATTTAATACTACATAATAACGTTAAAAATATACAGGGTGTTCCATTTGCAAAAGTTGAGAAAAATAACTTCGAAATTCTCAAAATGTGAAAATTAATTTTGAATGCCCTGTACATGGTGGCTCTACGATATTTAAAAAAGAGCACCCGACAACCTCGAAATTCTCAAAATGTGAAAATTAATTTTGAATGCCCTGTACATGGTGGCTCTACGATATTTAAAAAAGAGCACCCGACAACCTCCTACAATAAGGTACCAACTTAATTTCGTCTTCAAAGCTGCGGCCGCGGAAGTGGTGATTTGTTAAGTGGATTAATGTAAAAATCAAATTTGGCGCTAATATTTTAGATATGAATAAACATCCCAGGAGAAGTGTTAAATATGCAAAGATACTCGGGACATTTCATTAAAAAAATATATATATGCCTTAAGTGTGCCACACTTTTTTGTAACAACCTGTATATTTGAAAATAATTTTAATGTATGTGCATTTACCCATAGTTTACATCTGCATCAGAAAGATTTTTTCAACTGTTACGGTATACGAGCTATCGAACTCCCACGCACTATTGCCCCACCCTGTATAGAGTGACATAATAATGCGATTTTGTTTTCTAATGTCATTATCCTAGCAGTCTGGAGAAAACTTTAAATACAAAAGTTTGTTCGATTACTGTGCATAACTTAAGATTATTGTTGACTCTACAGGGTGTTTTGTTTTAGTGGGACAATGAACAACTTTATTTTAAATAGTTTGTTGGCCGTTAGCAATTTTTTAACGAAAACCTAATGATTCGTAGCTTTTTTTGTTCAATTTCGTTTTTGCTCCAAAAAAGAATATGCAAATATTTATAATTTAAAACATCAGTAAATAACTCAACTTTTATAAAATCCTATATTATCCTATAAGTAAAATTACATCTTATTTTACCTACTTTTCTGTTTTTTTGCTGTTAGCTTTTTAATAATTTCTGAATATTTTCAAAACAAAACACGCAACTCCTGTAAATACGCACATGCGTTTAAAGGTCATAGAACTAGATAGATAGATAGGAATCTAGGACAAAAAACCCCCGGACAAAAAACCCCGGACATAAAACCCCCGGACAAAAAACCCCCACAAAACAGAACCGAGGAT
>JABXWE010020812.1:0-26592 GCA_014611495.1 Limonius californicus | reverse complement strand
ATAATCTCTTAAAAAGCAATCAATCACTTTCCAAAAAAGTAGGTCAAATATTAAAATAAATCAATCTGTTAAAATAAACGAAATAATTTATAATACGAACCGATCGCTTGAATTCAACAATAGATTTTCTTAAACGGGCCATATTGCTCATGTACATTAGCGCCAAATTATCACGTTTGTACTGTATTCATAAAATACCGATTATACGTTGTTATAACAACAAAATGATCTCTTAAGAGTACAATCAATCATTTTACAAAGACGTAGGTAAATTACGAAAATAAATCAATCCACTAAAATAAACGAACCAATTTATAATACGAACTGATCGCTTGAATTCAGCAGAAGATTATTTGATCAAGCCGTATAGCACATTATCACACTTTTAAACCAGGATTGTTGTGCAGCCATAACAAACTGATTTTTAAAAGATGATTGAGCAAATGTAAAAAGAAATATATGAATATCAGCAACAGAAAAACAATTAATTGAAATAAACGTATCTCTTTATGGTGAGTGACCACTTGCTCGCCACTATTTGCTCACCTGCCGTTTACTCGCTGGTCCCATGCTCGACAACTATTTGCCCGCCAAACCAATTGCTCGCCGGACAGATGCTCGACAAGTTGGTTATTCTTAAAATAAAATATTACTTGTAGGTATTTTGTATTATGCTTGTGGTCATTCTGAATATCTTTCGGTTTCTCTAACCTCGCAAAATTTTTTCAAGCGATTATTGAATTTGATACATTTTTAATAAACTTCTAATCTGAAAGTGGTACCAGCCGTTTCCACGATACTCATAGTCACACACGCGTAAATATTCGTTTGGCATGAACAACTTATTTGGATTCTTGGTGTATAAACGAATATTTCTTTAAAATCTCAAAATCTATTTTTTAAAAGAACGAATATTCTGCCTATAACTATGGTATCTGAAAATAAAATTAAAGGTTTTACTTATGCAGCAAAAGACGTGTGAAATTATTTTACAAAAGAAAGGATCTAATAGAAACAAGTTTTGTTCTACTGCGTTGATGCAGTTATACTTAGAACTGCGAGAAAAGGTGCTGTCGATAAAATAGGCGGCGAGCAAACGAATGGAACCAAATGTCCTGGCGACCATCTTTCGCAGCGGGCGAACGGTGACGAGCAAACATCGGCGAGCAAATGGTGGCGAGCAAATGACCTGGAACCCTCTTTGTAATGTAAATTATTCTATAAGAACAAAAGTTTTAGTTAAAATTGACTCAATTTAAAAGAAAACGGGTAGTTACAAAAAAACCCAATCAATATTTATATCACCAAGGTATCTCTTAAATTTGGCTATAATCGTATGAATCCCTGTATTATTTTAACAATATAGACCAAAATTTTAGTTTTGTAACAATTTATATAACTTCCATATCTTTCCGCTGCTATAGTAAATCATCGACATCACCACAATTAGAAATGTTGCCTATATGATTTCTATTTTAATTAGTTTTACTGTTTATAATTTTCTAAATATTACTTAATGTTAACACTACTCATCAAAGATTATCTAGGACCTAGATAACATAACCTAGATTTTGGGTCATGTAGTCGAATCAGATTTTGTGGTATACTCTCTACTTTCAAACACATATGTATTTAGTGGATGAATCGCTGCAGATTGTCATCACATTTCAGGAATCAAGCCTGTTAACTCTACTTTCATTGAGCATGTATTTCTTTATTGTTTTATTTTTGGTTAATATTATTTTAAATAGTAAAGCTCTCGACAATTTAAATCTCTGAATAAACAAACACGGTATTTATGAAAAAATCAAAACTCATTACCTTGTTTAAGCAAAAGCCAACCAAACTCTCAATTTAGCATAACGTGGCGTGGAGCTGTGCAAAACGGTTCTGACTACGAAACTATTTTGGGTTTACCAGCTGTAATTCTCGGTAGAATTTTTATTACACTCTCCGACAAAAATAGGTTAAAATATTTTGGGTAACCGGTGGTTGAACCGTCATAAGCGTGCAGGGAGTTCCGGGGAAATTTTGTTAATTTGCCATGGCCAAATATGAGGTCAGTGTAGGATCTCCATATAGGCAAGTTACATAAATACGCATTATAGCAGTTGACGCATACGTAGTCCGGGTGGCTGCTTAAATGGCCGTTGTATATTCATACCTTCGCGCTCAGTTCAAGGCAATCTACCCAAGTGTAACCCATTATTTAATTGAAGAGCTGGAGTGGTGCCAAGATGTGAGGTTCTGCTATAGGAGAGAATGATGGCAATAGGTCTCCGTTAACCCCTTTACACCAAGTTTTGCAGGAATGGACGCCACGTCGTATGCAAAACACACACGCCAGGGTTGGATCAAACTGCAACGCAAGCCAGACGTAAGGGAAAATAACGCGAAAAACGGAATGTATTCGCTGAGGGAACAAATAGCGTGTGTTTTGATGATCCCGGCCCAGATATATTTTGTTATTTATACTGCTTCAAAATAACTCTATTATTCTAAAACGTATTCAACAGTTATGCGCAATGAGGGTACAGAGGGCTTTTTCCCGTAATATATGTCCCTTTTCATTTTAGAGAATGGAATTTTATTCTCTGCAAATCTTGTTACTCCGCCATTTCCATGCACAACAATCGTTTTATTGCGGAGACTGCAAAATGCAGAACACCAGCGGATGCCACTATGCACAACTATAATTAAAATCCATGTTATCTTTCGTGATCCTGTACAAGCACGAAAATTTCTAAGATAATTTCAATTAAAACTTGCGAAAAATCCCCGAAGACGCGGAAATCGCTCGTTCGGGACAGAAAATCGTGTACAACATGTATGGGTTATCATGCTACCGATCGAAGGTTTACAGGATGGTGGACGACGAATTGCGAGAGGATTTTTCAGTTTATCCCCAAGATTGAGCTTTAAATCGACTACTCTGACTGTGTTCCGTGGAACTTTATTTTTTGTTTTGTAGGAAATACCTTCGGTGAATATTAAAATCAAGAATCCATAAAATGCGTCAAACTTTCCTTCGACGAAGATATGTTATAGTGTAAAATACGTCTGAAACATTACATACACTTGTCTTTCAGTCGCAGTCTGCAAGCTCTAGACGGAAGATGAAATGTACCCCCATTATTATACGGTTGGAAAAAAGTGACGTCTATAAAAAGGAAACTATGATGCGCACGTCCCTCGCAGTTACTATTACCATAAATCACAAAATAACATTAAAATCATAAAACCGCATTTACAGATAACCCACTTGCAATATTTTAACACGGAACTTTTAGCCCGACCCGGCAGAAATGCTGAGTGGAACAATCGCCTTTGGCAAGAAGCAGATAGAAAAAGAAGATACTGAGGCGTAGTACCTCCACCTCACGTTACAGCTTCCGGTTCCGTAATTTAGTATGTTCTGTCACACTTTCACATTAATATACCGCTTTGATTTCTTCCCTTTTAAACCGTTGTCTGAATATTCCAGCTGCTCTTGTCAATTATCCCTATTCCTTAAAAATGAGTATAATAAATAATATGTTGCCTGAAAATTATATTGAAAGGCAAAATATTTTTCGAAATATTGGAATAGGCTTGATTATAATGAATATAAAAATTGATGTATTAGTTTACGCTACAATACCTACTATCAATTGCTACAGTGTAACTAACACTAAATTATTTGCTGCCTAGGCAAACATGAATGTAAAAGTTGCTTGAACGCAACTCCTGCAATTTAAACTAGCTGAACCCGTTAACTACGCTCTACGCTTCGTTTGCTAGTTTATTAGAGGAAGCAATACGTTATGTAGAATTGTAGAAGATTTATTTAACAAAACAATCCTGAATGATACTGATATAAATAAATTATATATTATACGTGTTACACGTGCAACTAAGATAATAACACCCTCTCCTCTCCATGTGTTTAGGGTTAAATAGCTACAATCAAAGTTCTTTGTTGGTTAAAATATAATATTTTTGGTATAATTGTAATACATGTAGCTTCCATTTTCTATATTTACTTGGAAGGGAAGAACCATTATTATACAATTTTAGTACAAAAAGCAGTAAATTTTTGTTTAATTTTCACAAAAACAACTATTATTATGTACCAACATAAAGTACAGTTCTTACGATAAGCATTTTTCAGTTTCGGATTAGCGCTTTATTTGCATACCACAAATAGAACGCATTTCTGTCTGTGCTAGTTGCTCGCAGATTTATATTTCCGACAAAGACGTATGTCGTAGTGACATCTGTGAACGAAACAATACTAACACTGTACGTGAGGTGTATTCTGTCGGCTGACACGTTTACTAGAAAGAAACAGATACTTGAAGAATGTTCCGCTACACAAGCAAAGCTGACTACTTAAATCTGTTTCCAGCAGTATTTAAAATATATTGGAGGTTTATATGTCAATATTTTATTTTTCAGTTACTTTGTTGTTTATTGCTGAAATTTATTTTATACACTTTGGGAACCTTTGTTTTTGCTGGGAAATAGTTCTGTAGATATCCCGGTTTGTTTAGGTTTGTGGAAATTGGTATTAAGTGGTTGAAGATAGGTTAATAGCATTTTTGTTATACCGTCATTAAAAGGTAATTACAGTTACTGGAATGTGTTCTTGAAAACACGATTGTACTGAGCCTGTTCAACATTGGATGTTAGTTGGTATTTATTATTGTAAAAGGAAATCGCTGTTGGAAATGTCCGGAAATTTTTTGAATGCGCAGTGTCAACAGTTTGTGTTAAATCTATTCGATTATTTTACGTGCGAAAAAGACAATTTTAGCCCATTACGCGACATTGTAGCGGTTTGGGAACGAGTTGCTAATGCATTAAAAATAGGTTTACTCACCATACAGAAAATCGTGCAGCAAAGGAAAGACAACCTTCCATTAATAAAAAAAGTCCACAGCTCCAGGAAAAGGTTAAAAACTGAAGATATGTCCGAAACATTAAGAACGACAGTTAGAGATGTAGTGTACAGAATGTACGTTGGTAAAAGTTATTGTATATTTTAAACATACTGTTTACGCCTGTTTTACCGTTTACGATTTTCAAGAGAACATTTCAGTAACTGTAATTCCTTTTAATGGCTGTATAACAAAAATGCTATTAACGTATCTTCAACCTCGTAATACCAATTTCCACAAACCAAAACAAACCGGGATATCTGCAAACTATTTCCCAGCAAAAACAAAGGTTCTCAAAGTGTATAAAATAAATTTCAGCAATAAACAACATTGTAAATAAAAACTCTTACGTAGCTTTAGATAATAAAATATTGCCATATAAACCTCCGTAACATTTTAAATACTGCTGGAAACAGATTTAAGTAGTGACGTTTGGATGCATAGCGCGACATTCTTCAAGTACCTCTGTTTCTTTCTACTAAACGTGTCTGTCGACAGAACACATCACACGTCCAGTGTTGGTGTTGTTTCTTTCACAGATGTCACTACGACATACGTCTTTGTCGGAAATATGAATCCGCAAGCAACTAACAAAGATAGAAAGGCGTTCAGTTTGTGGTATGCAAATAAAGCGCTAATCCGAAACTAAAAAATGCTCATCGTAAGAACTATAGTTCACACAAGCTTCTTTGATAAATAAGAATAAGCTAAGACGCAACATAAAATCTACTTTTAACGCAACAATCGTCAACAGCCTATCTGGTGGGCACCAGTCTCCTACAATTAAAGTCGAATCCGAACGACAAAAGTTTTTTGCATTAATTATCCTATGGTTGCCGACTGGATTGGGAAATTCTGCTTGCGCTAATGTAACCCAATCGCCAAGAAATAATTCTTCCCACACTGATAACATGAAGTACGAAGGCAATCAAAAAGTTGCTAGAACCAACTGGCCTAAGTCTATGTATGGGCTGACAACGGATCATTCACACCATGTTCAATCAGATGATTCTTCCAACTACAGCTCGTACTATGGGTCTTCAAAACGAAGCAATACTAATAGTAATGTTACATATCACCCTTCTAATATTACAGCAAATAATACGGTTGTGAGGAGTACGTATGGACTCTGAAATTCAGAAGTAAAACATTCTCCTTCACAAATGCTAAATGGTGCCCCAACAACCAATACCTTCCTTCGTACAATACCTCAACATTCGACTACACCACAGTATTAAAAGATTGGTGGGTATTTATAAATGTTATTAATAAATTGGAAGTCAGCTGCTGTACCTACGGAGCGGTTATTTTTAATAACAACTCCAATGCATATTCGTAAATAGGCCGGAAATATGTACAGGGTATCTGTAAAAAAATTTACGAAATTTGTAGGTCTGTTAAAGAAGCAATGTACAATTTAGAAGTAGAACTTTGGGTATTTTTGCAGCTATTGGAATAGTAATCTATTATTTCAGAACACGTTACTTTTCAACGTGGCTTCGTAGGACACAAGGTGCGGCTAACACCATCGAGAAATGGAGAAGGTACACATTACTGCAGGAAATAACCTAACCTGATATGTCAATTACTGGTATTATTTGTCACAATTACCAAATGATTGTCCTGGTGGATATATCAATACTATTTAAGAATATATCAAACTGCAGAAATAAAATTGTTCTTTTAATGATAGTAAACTTTTTACTCTACAAGTTGTATAAACGAAGGTTGGAAATTTCCTTTGTTATAGGAGGTAGCACACGGCTTAGTGTTTAAAATGAACTTCTGCATACATTAAGGAGGGAAAATTAAGATACCAGATATTTGTTAAGTATATATTGCAAGGGACATTACTCAACATTTCAAGTGGCCTATACATACAATATTTTGAATAAATTGTATTGTATTTAAAAGCATGTCAGCTATTAACAAAAGAAAAGAGTAATTATTAGTAAGTTTGCATTAATTATTTTACGGTTGCCAACTAGATTGGGAAATTCTGCATGGCGGATTATAGCACAATATTTTTATGAGCTATATTAATATTGGGGAATCGAACCAAAGCCGTAATCGACGTTTTGCCCAGAAATCGAGTGAATTGGGATAATACCAGACCAGTGTATGAAATTAAAATAGTCGATTTAATATTTTTTAAAGGATATTTTATTATTTATTTTATTTTTTATCAAGAACCGGTATAAAGGTTTTCGTGTATTCTATAGCTACCGTAAAGTATCAGCAATATAATCGCTGCTGACACCAATAGTCCAACCTTTTCTATAATTTATATCTACAATTAACCGTGTTCATTAATATATGTCGTCCTTCCAATTATCAAATTGATATACATGTTAAAATTTAAAAAACACGTGTCAGTAGATTAAATAAAAAGAAAGCGAAATCAGTAATCATGTTGGAACAGAAACGATTTTATGATCAAGTGTTATTTCCGAATAAAACCAAGATTAGTTAGTAGTGGGGTTTAAACATATTTAGCATCATACTACTCGGAAGAATATATTCTCGAATTTCCAGATGCTGCCTATTGATATAACTAATTTCAACGAATCTTGTCTCATGAGACAATAAAGCATTCAGTAAAACGTGTTGCAGGTCCATAGGTAATCATTTTCAGCATCTCTTACGGTACATTACCTCATTTTATATTTGTGTTCTATTTTTCTGCCAACTATAATGCTTCTAAGTGAGGTTAGGTACGCGAAAATATGCTATGTAAGACATAAGTTAAAAAACATAGCATGACCCTATTTCCCAGATTTTCTTGTTACATAATATAGAAAAACGATTGGGGTGTTATGCTGTATTTAATTAATTCTCAGAATTTTCATTGGAAATTGCCTATTTTGGAATTTTACTATAAAATTATACCATTAAGTAGTAATTAGAAAATTATAAATAGTAACTAATACTAATAAATAAAAATCCTATAGGCAAAATTTCTAGTTATAGTGATGTTAATGATTTACTACAGCAGTGGAAAAATGTGAAAGTTAACTATACAAATTGTTACGAAACCAAAATTTTGGTCTATATTCTTAAAATAAAATGAACACAGGGATTCCTACAATTTAAAATATCCAAAGTCATACCAATACGGCTAAAACTTCCATGAAACTACCAAAAGATACCTATAAATCTATAGTCAAATTTAAGAGATACCTTGGTGATACAAATGTATTAATTGACTGTTTTGTTTTGTAATTACCTGTTTTCTTTTAACTTATTATTTGCTCGCCACCACTTGCTCGCCGCCGTTTGCTCGTCACCGTCTGCTCGCTGCGAAAGATGCTAGCCGGGACATTTGTTTCCATCCGTTTGATAGCTGTCCGTTTTCTCGACAGCCACCTTTTTTCGCAGTTCTAAGTATAACTGCACCAACACAGAAGAACTTTTTTATTAGGTACTTTCGTTTGTAAAATAATTTGACACGTCTTTTGCTTCATAAGTAAAACTTTTATTTTTATTTCCGGATACCATAGCTATAGGTAGAGTATTCGTTCTTCTAAAAAGTAGATTTTGAGATTTTAATGAAATATTCGTTTATACACCGAGAATCCAAATAAATTGTTTATGCAAAACGTGTATTTACTCGTGTGTGGTCATGAATATCGTGAAAACGGCTGATGCCACATTCAGATTAGAAGTTTATTAAAAGGTATCAAATATCAATAATCGCTTGAATAAATATGAGAGATTAGAGAAACTGAAAGATTTTCAGAATGACCACCGGCATAATACACAAAATACCTAGAAATAATATTTTATTTTAAGAATAAACTGCTTGTCGAGCATCTGTCCGGCGAGCAATTGGTTTGACGAGCAGATTCTTGTCGAGCAAAGAGATCAGCGAATAAACGGTAAGCGCACAAATGGTTGCGAGCAAATGGTCTCCACAAGGAGATACGTTTATTTCAATTAATTGATTTTCTGTTGCTGTTATTAATGTATTTTTTTTTACATTTGCTCAATCGTCTTTTAAAAATAATTTTGTTATACCTGCACAACAATCCTGGTTTAAAGTGTGATATTGTGCTATATGGCCCGATCAAAAGATCTTCTGCTGAATTCAAGCGATCAGTTCGTCTTAGAAATTGGTTTATTTTAATAGCTTAATTTATTTTCGTAATTTACCTATTACTCTGTATACTGATTGATTGTTCTTTTAATAGATCATTTAGCAACTTATAATCGGTATTTTATAAATACAGTACAATCGTGATAATCTGCCCCTAATGTACGTGAGCAATAGGTACGGCCCGGTTAAAATAATGTATTGCTGAATTCCAGCGATCGGTTCGTATTATAAATTGGTTCGTTTGTTTTAATACCTTGATGGATTTTTATAATTTACTTGTTTCTTTGTAAAGTCTAAAAGATCTCTTTGTGGTTATAACAACTTAGAATCGGTATTTTATGAATACAGTGCAATCGTGATAATCTGTCCCTAATATACATGAGCAATATGGCCTGGTTACAAAAATCTATTGCTGAATTCAAGCGGTCGGTTTGTATTTATAATCGGTTCGTTTATTTTGATAGACTGATTTATTTTTGTAGTTTAGCTATTTCTTTGTAAAGTGACTGATTGTTCTTTTAAAAAATCATTTAGTTGTTATAGCAACGTAAAATCGGTATTTTATAAATACAGTACAATAGTGATTGTCTGACCCTAAGGCAAATCGATTGCTGAATTCAAGCGATCGGTTCATATTATGAATTGGTTCGTTTGGAACGTGACTCTTCTTTTAAAAGATCATTTTGTTGTTATAGCAACGTGTAATCGGTATTTTCTAAATACAGTACAACTGTGATAATCTGTCCTTATTATATGATATTCTATCTAATAGGAGGGGTTTCTTCCGAGCTTTGCAACCCCTAAGTCTAAAAGTCTCCGTCTTGCAGTAGAAGTGCATACATTTACAGCAGTAGCTTTCGACTATATTTTGGTTAAATCTATGTATTTAAGAATTCTGTTTGCCAGGCTCCTCCTACGCAATACACTGTCGTCTCTCACTGATGTTCTTTGTAGGCGGCCACTGCGGGGTTTATCTTCAATTTTTCCCGTTTCACAGCATTTTTTGATCACTCCTCTAATATCTGTGGATTGATTTCACTACACTTTCATAGCCATTTCATGACTGATAGCGCCTTGTTTATGATGAAAAACTATTTCATATCGTTTTCCATCCGATAATTTGAACGGTTTCTTTTTAGATGGCATTTTGCCACTGTTAACGACATGTTAAATGCATTTTAATGATCCCATTAGAAAATGTCCAAATAACTGATTATCGGTTTTAGAAAAGAACTTACCTTAATTGTTTTCTATGGAGATCGAAGTTTCTAATTAAGAGATAAGTTGTTGTTATTGTCTTTAGATCAAATATTTAAAAGTAATTCTTGGAGACTATGCTAAACTTCAAGATATAATTATTATTTTGTTGGGTGATGCAAAACTTTCTCACACCACTGTAAATTCATAGTGGAATGTAGTACTGTAGTATTGCTTGGCTTTTTTCCCACGTATAATGGTTTTATAATACGTAAACCATAGTACTAAAGGTTTAATATATTCACCTCCAACTATTATATTGTAAGATTGTAACGTTAAAATTTTGCAATTGCTTGCGTAAAAAAGTGTATTACGCTACTCTTCACATGTGTACATCCTGTCTGAATGTTTGATGACATGCTTAACAATGGCAAATCCCTATCGCATTGAAGATAAGAGCATCATAAATTGGACAAAAAGGTGTAATAGGATCATACCTATCCAATCCTCTAAGTGCTGTCCAAAGTCTTTGCCCAGTATGATTACGATTTTGGCTTGTAAAACTGAGTGTGATCATTTGTCGAATGATGAACACAAAATGCTCTGGTCCACAACTGGTAACGATTAGTTTTGTATAAAATCAATATAAATACCTACAATATGCTTGTGCGTACGACAGTTTTCAGTGACATCTTTCAACTTCTTGTAAGATTTGTATTACCGACGTTCATGATCTTGTAACTCTACTGTAGCAACACAGTTAACAATTTCATTTAAGAGCCCTTTACTTTATACTTAATTCCTCGCATTAGGAATAAGTAGAAGTTACGTTTTAACTTTGTAAACGGTTTATTCAATGATATGTGTATATCTAAACACGTTTATTTCATTTTAACACCAAGGATATTTTAGGAATATATCATAAATTTATTTGATATCTATTGGACTGTATAGATATCCTGTGTTCAGACAGTGGCATAGCATTTTCTTTAGGTTATTTGCTACGTTGAGGGTTTGGAATTTCACTTTTCAACAAAAGGTAACTAAGTCGAACACGATAGATAACCTGTTATTCTATATGGAGCAATGAAACGCAGTGCGAAAAGTTAGCGACTCTATCTTGAGGTTAGTTTGGGGACCATGGCTTTTAACATTCTATCTGTCTATGGAAGAATCTTCAAGAATCTTGCGAATCTTTTGTTTCAAGGCCAAAAATAAACCGTTCAATATTCTAACGCACTCTTTTCACCTGAAAATGTAATATTGATAAACATCTGTTACTGTTACTTTAGTGCTTACCCTTAATTTGATCCTACTCCTTTACCCAATTTCTGCAATCATATTGAGCTACTAGCCAGTCTTGGTTTTTTTAATTGCTTCACTATTGGATACGTTATCCGTTCTTGTATTTTTTTATAATTAACTTATTATTAGCTGCATAGCGCTCTGGATCCGACGTTTTGATTGACACTAACAACTCCAACGTAACTAGTTTTACTGCAAAAAAGTTAATTTCCCTTCAGATGCATGGACTAGTTTTAAATGTGTTAACTCTCATACCAAAAATAAACACGGAAATTTTTTGAAACTCGAAGTATAAATTATATTTGCATTTAATATTAACATTTTAAACATAGTTTCTGAACTTCTTGAATGAGTATAAGTTTCAAATCACGGAAGCATATTCTAGTTTAGTTGTCAACGCTATATTGCATATTTATATAGTACTATTAGTATTATGAAAAGTTATTCTCAATTTAAATTATTATTTATATTATATTTGTGTTTTAATACTTTATTACTCATCACAAGAGTAACTGTTCTAAATTCATGTTTTTACTAAATAGTATTACCCGTCCTTTACTTGTATTAGATGGAAGTTTATGTTTACCAAACAAGTTCTAGTATACATACATTATCACAAGTTACTACAATATTCAAGTAGTAACATTTCAAAAAAAAATTTTAACCATTAAAGGACCTAGATTAGCCCCCTGTGGTGCCCCAAAAGTCTGATATCTGTAACTTTAACATTCATTCCTCTAAAAATGTAATAAATAATTCAATTTAATTTAAGTGAACGGACAAAATACCGATCTTTATTTGCAGATCCCTATTATTGATAAAGTGTCAGGATAAAAGCGGATTGGAGAAGAAATTTACGTCTAATTCAGTTGTGGCCACGAACTTATTAACTATTCATAACATTGTTAGCGATAGAGCATGCCTTAATCGCAACGAAAGGGATAAAGCACACAGCATCAGACAATCTGATGGGCCCGCAGGGAGTTTCGGTTTTAATAAGCTAACGCTGATCTACATAATTCTTCCAGTTACAGAAAAACTAGGCATTGCTTTTGTTAGGCCTAAATTACACAAAAAAATAAATACTGTAACGTGCTTCGTTGGCGTTCAACGCACTCTTTGCATACTGTGGTTTTATAATAAACAATCCATAATAAAGATTATTATCATAAACGGAGAATTTTTGAAATTACCCATATAAACCAAACGTGCATAGCCAATCATGGTAAAACCACTCATGGCAGTCCTTACAAAAATAGAGAAATTAAGAAACACGTATGTAGAAGTAGTTGCTATTTCAATTCACGGTATTAGCATGCATAAAACTAATAAACAATTATTAAAAAGTAGATTATTAAATTACTCACATAAATACAGATAACTAACTCACAAAGAGTTTGGGTTTCAAACGAGTTATAATGCCAGTATATATTGTACTTCCTACATGAAATGTATGAAAATTTAAATAATACAGATTATAATGTGCGATATCTCAAATGCATTTGACAATATAAAGAACTGTATAAGCTGAAAAGACTAATTTCTTATGGTATTTGAAGAATTGTTCCCAACTGATTTAAGTAATATTTAAATAGGCTGCACTATATGAATTACGGAGTTCCCCAAGAGTACGTGGTTGGGCCAATTTTGTACCTAATGCATATGAATGGTACAGCTAGCTAATAAAGCTCGCAATTTTCGCAACCATTGTACTTTTTACTCACGGCACAATTTTATCGTGTAGTAAAAAAATACACATGACTTACATAATAGAACGCTAATTAATACTACATCATGAAACAATGGAAGCTGCAATTTGCTGCTACTTAATATTTTAAAAACAACTTATAACTTATCGTTCAATCGTAGTTTACATTCATTGTATACAGGATGACTAGTTTATCTTGCAACAGGTAGGTAGGCTACACACATTACAACTGCTTGTATTCCATAGGTATCTTGGTAAATTTTACCTTATTTATATAAA
This sequence comes from Limonius californicus, assembly GCA_014611495.1. Classification (NCBI taxonomy): domain Eukaryota; kingdom Metazoa; phylum Arthropoda; class Insecta; order Coleoptera; family Elateridae; genus Limonius; species Limonius californicus. The sequence goes on along the minus strand of JABXWE010020812.1, from coordinate 13,088 downwards.
TAATAATCAATGTAGTTACGTTGCATGTACTAAGAAACTACAATGAAACTATTTACTAATAAATAAGATACAGTTTTGCAATCGGTAGATTTGCAATTATTATTTCCTATAATCTAAACAAACTAAACACAGAGAAAACCAAGATAACATAACAACGTGTTGACATAACAATAAAACCAACAAGAAAAATAAATTAAATGAAAACAAAAAACACTAATTACTGACGTAAGAAATGTTCAAACTGCCGTCCACCTTGCTGTTCACATAAACCATCCACCGCAGAAGAGAATTTCTAACAAGAGTTAGCATGAATGGGCTGACCTACAGTACATGATTCAATAATTCGTTCACGTAAATTTTCCTGAGATTCTATGGGAGCTTCGTGGATGTCGTGCTTATTATACCCCACAAAAAGAAGCCCAAACAACATGTAGGCCAAGGATGAATAGCACCTCTTGCAATTAATCTGTTATAGAAAGTTTCATCTTGGTAGTTTCTTACAATTCTATGGAAGTGGGCTTGTACTTCGTTATTTTGAGGCCACATACGCTGTCTAACACAACGAGGAATGTCTTCCAATAATGAGGAAAATCATTTTCTAAAAAAGGTAAATACATTTCCCTATTTAAACTGCTATCAAAGAAGTGGGGACCAATGATAAAGTTGTCAGCGATACCACACCACATATTTATAGTAAACATTCTTTGAAAGTGTGCTTACCGTATCCAATGTGGGTTATTTTATGAATAGAAATGGCAATTGTGTCTATTTAAACACCCATTGTCACTAAACGTCTCTTCGTCAGAAAATAGAATGTTTCTTAAAAACAGTGGATCAGTAGAAACCTCGTTTCTTAAAAATTGGCAGAAATTCAGTGGACTTGAGTAATCATCTTCAGGAAGGTGTTGCACTAATGTGGCATGGTAAGGATGAAACTGGTTTGCTCTTAAAATGTTAGATATTGAAATTTGTCTAAAACCTACAATTCTTGCAACTACTAGTTGGCTTATATAGGGATTACCAGTTAATTGTCCGATTACTGTCGCTTCAGCTCATACAGTTGTGACATGTGGTTGTCTCACCTTTGGTTTGGAAAACTGTCGATATTGCCGCAAATTTCTTTCCAAACACCTAAATGCATTATGTCATGGAAGGGGTCTATCCCGGTATATTGTGCATATAGCCGTACAGCTAAGTCCGCCGCCCCTCAGCGTTCTCCTAAAATCAACATTATATCCATTTTCTCACTATTAGAATACCTTGAAACTTATTGTTGTTACCACAATAATCTATACAAATCAACAACTATGTACATAAGTTTGGTAAGTTTTGATAAAACAAAAATATTTGCCTGTCTAAAGGAACCTTAATGTAAAAAGAGATATTTTTTATACCTAAAAGTAAAGTTAATTATGTATGTGAGAAGTGTAACCTGCCTACTCGTTACAAGATAAAATGATCACACCGTACACAATGTTGTTAATGTAAATGCATATCGTAATGCTATAAGCAACCCATTTCGTTAATCGGTAATGGAGAATCCTCTTTCGGTTGACAACTAATTCTGAAAAGTTGTATAGGTAGACAGCGAGCAATATTTCGTGTAATTTGATCGACTATTTTCTTTGCTATTACATAAAAATGCCTGTTCTTCAAAATAATTAACGAGTATGTTTATATCTGAGAAGAATGCATTTCTAATTTAATATTTTTTTGTTCTCAACATCTAACACACAGGTCAACCACTGAGCTTAGAGTTTTGAGTGGGTCAGTTTTGTAGACCTATTTATCCACACAGTATTCAAATTAGCTATTATGTTAATTATCTTAAGTCCCGGGTTACGCTCATGCGTTGCCCGTTCATGTACGATCAGGAGAGTTAAGGCAGCGTTGGCTCCAGTCAGTACTTGGATGGGTGACCCGAATGTTGTGTTAACGCGGCGCTTCTCTCCCACGAGGATTGATCACTATGGGAGAGTAGATCAACAATCCCCTTTAATTGGGGGAGGCCCTTGCCCTATAGTGGGATGTTGCGGGCTAACAGAGAATAGAAAACATCAGTTATCTTATAAACCACATCACACACAAAGTAGTAAATTTTCGTGTATAAATAAAATGAATTGCGTATGGGAAATTATTGCGGGGGAACCCGAAGACAGTTAAGCACCCTGCTGCCACTTCAACCCCGTCTGAGGTAGTGACGTGGCACATTAACCCAGGGGGACCGACGGTTTTAGGTACTCTCTGAGGCACCGCGGGTTGCAGCGTCAGAGCGAAGATTTCGATCATCCGTCCAAGTGGGCACCACGCGGGTTGTTCCTTAACTTTGAATACTTTTTGACCAGTACTCGCGCTTGTCCGCCACGCCGCTTCCTTAATTTTCATGTATGATTTGGGATCAACGCAACTTTCTTAATAAAAAGCAAGCTTCAATAACCAACATCCGGTTTGCTTTTAAAATGGTAAATATTGAACTTTGGTTAAAGCCTACAGTTCTTGCAACGCTTGTTGGCTTATATGGAGATTATCAGTAACTTGTTCGATAACTGCCGCTTCAGCTTCTACAGTTGTGACATGTCGTTGTCTCATCTTTGGCTTGTAAACTCTCCATAGTATCACAAATTTCTTTCCAAAAGCCTAAAGGCATTATGTGCTGGAAGGGGTTTACCCGGGTATCTCTGTTCATATCGTCGTACTGCTAAGTCCGCCGCCCCTCTGCATTTTCCCAAAATCGACATTTCCGTTTTCTCGGTATTAGAATACATTGAAACTTATTGTTATTACTACAGGAATCTATACAAATCAACAACTTTATACAGAAGTTTGTTAAATTTTGAGAAAACAGTAGTTGACATTTGCCTGTCCAAAGGACCCTTAAGGTAAAAATACATACTATGTAACTACATGTAAGAAGTGTACCGTACCTACTTGTTACAAGATAAAATGATTACGCTATATAGATAACGAAAGATTCATCGTGTTTTTCGTTTATATTTGGCTACTGATTCAAATTTGTTTCAGAAGTTAGACCATATTTCGAAACAGTATTTGTTAGGGGCTTTAAAATACGCACCATCCCGAACAAATTTAGTTTCCCAGTGGTTACACATGTTTATTTTGCGATAGTAGAGCCTCATTTAGTGCTGAATTTATCGTTGTGGGGTGCTGACTGAAATTTTCGGTAATATTTATTTCATAAAGAAACGCCGTTAGCAATACATTTGAAGTTAAATTGAGAGGCCCTTGTTAATCTCAAATTAACAATTTTAAAATTCTCACTTCGCTATATCTACTTACGCTAGAAATAAACAAAAAATAAATTGCCCACGTTATAACAGTATTGGGAACCATTAAACATAGTTTGTGGGCCAATACCACGGTCTTCCTTCGCTTATAGTACTAAAAAAGATGCAATACCTTATCGGAAATGCAATCCTTACGCTAGACGAAAATACAATCTCAGAAATTGGTTAGGATGAACCTCTATCATAGAGTATATTGCAATAATAATTAATGATTATTTTAACGATATTTTTATGATTTTATAAATCGTGTAATATTTTGTAAATTTACTATAATTTATCGTGTTACTTACATTGCAAATGTGTGAATAGCAATACAAAATGCTTCATGTGATTTGAAATGTTCGTACACCTATGCTGCTTAATATCAATTTCAAATAAAAGGTGTGTATATACATAAATAGGTTTCATATTTTTCTATTTCGTATTTATTTAGAGACATTTTAATATGTTACTTTCTATTTGATCGATATTTTTATTATATTCTAAGTATAGGCCACTGGCCTGTTCATTACCTACAATGGAGTAAGTTCTATGAGCCCTCTTTGCACGTATGTCGGGCAGGAGGCTAGCCTAACCCGTTGAACAGAGAAGAGAAGTTCCACTACATGGTTTACGATTGTCACAAATGTTCGTACGACAACCAGGGCCCATGGTTTTACGTATCCTCCGAAGCAGGACCGGTTGCATATGCCACTATAATGGTCCACCCATCCAAGTACTGACCATCGCGGATTGTGCTGGACTACGAATACCGTCCGTAGTGCTCCGCTATGCAACCGATATTTATATTTTGTTAGCAATAAATATAAACTTAATTTTCCAATTTGAGTCGAAAACCAATTATCCAAAACATAACAATATAGGATACGCCACATCCCCGTACGATCTAACAAAGTAACAATGCAACCCAATATACACATATCTAAGCAACTAATGCTGTTACTATTATTTCATTGTTAAAATAGTTTAAAAGTAGGTAATTTAATATTAATTTGTAAGTAAGCTTAGCATTAAACAACACTTATTTTGATTGAATAAATAAGGCGCTAAATATACCATGTCAACCAAATTACATAATATGTAATTAGAAAGTTAGGTAAACAATGCTATTACTGTATGATAATACCAATACCATTCATCTGGGTTGCTTACATACGTGTAGGTTGGGTGTAACTTGTAATAGAAACGCTACCTCACAAGAAGCTGAGGCGGGTGAAAGGGATACGGAATTAATATATAAATATTTTGTAGTTATATACTACGAGAATGGTTCATCAATTATTGTTCCTAACATAGAAAACATTATCCGACAAATTAATATTTTTTTTCTTGAAACATCAGTTATTAACATTAATACGTGCCAAGTTACAGATGCATTGCATATCCTCCCGTTTATAAAAGTTATACATTTAATATTACTATGACGCTGGTGATTTTGTTGAAATTGAAAAATCCGAGACAAGGACTGCAATAAAATACCCTTTTAAGAAGGGTTTATCACCGCAGGAAATTTATAATGACATGCCTGGAGTGTTGGGTGATTCTACCTCCTTACATAGAAATCGGTGCTGGAACTTCAAATTAGGAAGAAAGTCGTGTTAACATGCACCAGCTGTTGGTTTACCATAAACTGTTATCACTCAAGGAAATATTGATTTGATCCATGATATCGTACTGAGTGATCGGAGAATTGCGGTCAAATATATTGGTGGGGTATGTGGCTTTTCCGTTGGAAACATTGAGAAAATTTTGCACGAGGAATTGGGTCAGAAACAAATCTGAGATTTATTCCGAAAATGTTGTCACCTGATTCGAAGCGGATAAGGTTTGTCGTTGCTGCGAGCAATTTGAGAATAATGGACACAGATTGGGATGGAGTTTTGGAAAGATTTGTAATTATATATGAAAGCTGGGTTCATCACTTTAATCCAGAGTCGAAACAGCAGAATATGGATGTTCCCCGTTCCCATGGAAGTTCCGTGTGCCGAAAAAATAATGGCAACAGTGTTTTGGATTCTGAGGCAGTTCTTCTTGTTGATTATTTACCACGTGGTCACACAATAACGGAAGGCTACTACGCAAAACTAATACCAAAACTTTCGTAAGGTTATAAAGCAAAAAAGGCGTGGAAAATAGTAACGCGGCGTTCTGTTCCATCAAGACAACGCTCCCGCTCACAAGACCTGTGTTACTGTGACTGCTATCCACAATGCTGGTTATGAAATGTTAAAACAACCCCCATATTCGCCAGATATGGCCCCCAACGGCTTTCACCTATTCCCTAAATTAAGGGAACATCTTCCGAAAACTCATTTTTTTGTGGACCATGAAGAGGTGATGGGTGTTGTGAATAAGTGGTTTGTAGTGTAGGTCAAAGAGTTTTTCTAAAGGTAGTCAAGCTCTGAGTTATGGTTATACCAAGTGTTAACCTTTTAGGGGATTATATTGAGAGAAAAAAGTTATTTCAAATGTCATTTGTTTCTATGTATTCTTCGTATTACTACAACCTCTCAGAACAACAAACTTTCAAACAATTATCGGGACAATTTTAGGAAGATTAGTTTTTAAGTATTTTCAGTAATTGAAACGGATTAGTTGTTCGATCGCAGCATGTTAGTTAAAAAACATTTCACTTAAATAATTGTAGTAGATATTTTTGTTAAATTTAGTGCCAGCTTTGAAATTCTTTGAAGCGTTTTGCGTACGTTCTACTTCAAAGTGAAAATGCTCTCATTCCGTTAGTAGTAGTTTTTGTTTAATTTCTATTTTATCAGGATGTGGACACTTTTTGGTTATATAACGGATTAGCAAAAAGTTTAATGAATATCAAGTAGGGTTTTCTAGAGAATTGGGGCACGTGGAGCCCGTTAAATCCGTAACTATCGATCAACATTTTGCAAGGAATTTAGCACGTGGAGTTCTTGCCAAAGATTAACGTTTTGGCAACACCGCAAACAGGAGGTGAACCTATCAGCGGTGATATTTAATGTGCCCGGCGCCATTTTCTTTATCGTCGTTTCGAGCGATTTTCGGATATCCTCTAATAAAGCGGTTCGCTTATGGAGTAAGAGTCGAACTTTTGTCGTACAGATAAATCAAAGAGGTCACGAGTACGGCCAAAATGCGGTTCGATCTTTGCAGTGGCTACAGCGGCCGTTATTCGTGGCGAACTCATGTGCAGCTTGGCTCCTTCCACCCATTACTTCCGGCCAGAAAGATAACGCTTCCTCGGAAACGTTACCAGTTGCGGCATTTTTAGGTAATAAAACCCCTATAATGTGGAATATCAAAAAATACTTCCCGATACTATAAAACACCCAAATCCTTCCAAGGATATTAACTATAACCGATACTACTGCAAAACGAGCAAGAGATAACCGGCCGCTTTCAGAAATCCTTCGTGATATAACCGCCTCGTTTTGTTAGGACAAACTACAAGTATGTAGTTAGCGCTATCTGCATAACAAACGTGTAGCTATTTGAGCGTATGATTACATGCTATTAGCCAGTATTTCAGCGGAGGAATATCATTATGACGGCTACTTCCGCAACGGATGTCTGGAAATTGTCGGTACATACCGGCCATTCGCCACCCATAAATATCCACCGGTCACCCATTCACGGTGTACTTAACCCGACCCACCCCGTACAAACATGCCGATTTATTCCACATTCCTTTACTTGCCATTTATATCATTTTCCTGCGTTATGAATGATCTCACTCTTACATTTAAATAATCGTGTTGGAATGATTGAACGTTAACGCTTCGATAGATTGAACTGTATAGAGACATGGATAAAATAGTCAGTCGTTGAAGGATACTTTACACATACATCATAAGCTTTAAGCCTTGGACAAAGGTTTCGAAGAGCGCTTTAAAATTAAACTATGGAGTATGATCTGTATAATTTTCGATAGAGGTTGGCTGTGGAAAACAAAAGTGTATATTTGCTTATTTTTTGTATTGGCAGTTATCAAAGTATAGCTATGTTAAAAATAGTGATTCAGATATGTACTCTAAAGCACACTTAAATTAACTTGTTGGGATTACGATCTTCTTAAAAGTTTTACGCATCTCGGCAAGTCAGCGTTTAAATTACCTGACAAACCTGGACGAGTTATATACAAGTTCTTAAGAAATGAGTACTAGTTATCACTAACTGGAGATTTTTTTCTATATACAGGGAATTTTTCTTTTTAGTATACATAGCCTATGTATACTTTTAAAAGAAACGCGTCAATTTCGCCTATTGTGTATGCAACCAACTATACAGGCAACTCAAGCATGCTGTGACCATAGCAATCAAATTAATTCAATGCCAAAAAAATAAAATTAATCTTTATTTAGTGTCAAACAATTTTTAGAAAATTTCAATCAGAGGGACGCGTAATAAATTCCCATAAAATAAAAACTGAAAGTAATCACGATTTAACCGAAGAAATGAAATTAAATATTTTATGCTACGTTGAATAATAATAATTAACAAAAGTTTGCGATCGCCGGGAATTGAACTCGGATCAACTGCTTGGAAGGCAGCTATGCCGACCATTACACTACTTTGCCGCTGATGTATGTGTTTTGTACAAAAAAAATATAATGTGCACGGACCTTACGGAAACATCACCCTGTCAATTTTTGCATTTAACAAAAAAGTCATCATCTGTGTCCTATATACAGGATAAAATACTTTTTTAATATAAACACTGCATCAACATAACCTTCATACTCAAATAATTCACAACTATAGTGACGTTTGTTTCTGATTTTTAGTTGTCGGTATAGTTGATTGCATACACAATAGGCGAAATTGACGCGTTTCTTTTAAAAGTATACATAGGCAATGTATACTAAAAAGAAAAATTCCCTGTATACGAAACTAAATAATATAGCTCATTTAACATTTTAAAAATGCACATTATGCATACCATATGAGCCTCTTCACAAAAAAAAACGTGTTTTTAAAAGGTATATTATGAAGAACACGAGTTCGTAAACTTCTGCAGAGATTCATAATATAGGTCAGTTATACAAGGTTACTCCACAAGTGGATTGTAGCCGTTGTTTGTTATGCTTTATGTTAGGTTATAATAGTTTATAAAATTCTGTTGATCATATATTACAAACAAGTTTTAATTTAAAACGAAACAATATGGTAGGAATAATATGCAATCTTTTATATTTATTCAGTTCTGATTCTAAACTGTTATTTTTTGTACGAAACAAATACTCCAACATAGCTGTAACCAGACGCCTTTAAGGCAACCTGTGCAGTTCTATTTATTAAACGCCTTGAAATAGCTTCTGTAGAATTCATCAAGGTTTGTCCAGCAGTACAAATGCCTACTTTTTCAAGTAGAAATTGTATATTTAGAACTGAGTATTGCGTATTCTAGAGCAAATATAATTACAGCAACTGAACTATACTTTCTTCTTCTTCTTCTTCTTCTAGCTTCTAAAATAGGCTAACAGCCTGTTCTTTACCATATTTTTGGACGGCGTCGCTCCATCGCTTTCTGGGTCGCCCGATACTTCTTCTTCCCCCAGGTTGGTTATTTCGTGCGATTCGTACCACTCTACTCTCGTCCATTCTTTCTATGTGCGCGTTCCATTCTCTTCTTCTATGTGAGACCCAATCACTAATGTTTTCGATTTTACAGGATTGCCTTACATTTGTGTTTCTCACTCTGTCACGTCTTGTTTTCCCAGCAAGTAATAAATAATTGTAGTATAAGTAAACACACAGTTAACTCTTATTGAAAGTTCTGTGGTCATATTATATGGTTTACAATGAAACCTTTGGCAGCTTAATTTGTAGACAGAGAAAGCTTCTTATTTTAATTTGACTTGAGCAACCTTTCTCTATTATTTAAATTTATATTATCAATAGTGTTGCTAACATAGAGATATATCGTGAAAATTAATGTTAACTGGTAAGTTAACAGTAAGGAAATCGGTATTTTGTTGTATACAGGGTGTATCAAAATTGACGTCCGTGCTTTTAGAATGCAACAACTATAAGACTTGTAGATCGAAATCCTGGTAAAAAGATAGGATGTCACCTACACTACACAGCGTCGATGAAGAAGAGCAAGTTCTTGAATTTGTTAGGGCGGTACCAAATATCAATCTTAAACTGTATCGTCTCAAACTAATTTCCAAAAATGATAGAATTCACAGATTATTGAGGAGAAATGGTCTGCATCCATTTACCCCTAAAAAAGTTTAAGATTTGCATGACGGGTATAGGATGCTTAGAGTCAATTTTTGTAGATGGTTGATCCAAATTTCATTGAAAAGATTCTGTGGAGTAATGAGTTCACGTTTACTGAGACAGATATTATAAACCTACATGAATGGTGGGCTGAAAACCTTCAGTTAATACGCAAAAGATTTTATCATAGACGACGGTCAATAACCATTTGGGTTTGCTTATTACATAATAATGTAATTGACCCACCCACATATTCTACCTAACCGATTTAATTAAGCTTTGTATCTTTAATTCTCTAATGAAAATTTAGCACTGCCGTTGCTCGATGAAGTTGCATTACAGTTAGATTAAATTGTTGGTTCCAAAACGATGGTGCACCGTTTCATTATGGAATAAAAGTGAGAAATTTCTTGAATGAAAATGTCCCTGAGAGGTGGATTGCAAGAGGTGAACCCATACCAAGGCCTGCTAGATCGCTGGATCTGAATCCGTTGCATTTTTTTCTCATGGAAAAGAAAACATTTATTACGAACCTGTTATGAAACCTGAAAATGCCTTAAATTGTAATTTAAATATTAAATATTTGTTTTTTATTTATATCTAGGTAACTAAGGGCAATTGGAAAAATTACTACCGTTAATTTTTCGATTTGTTTAAGCCCCCCGAGTAAAACCCCAAAAGCACGGAAATCAATTTTGAGACTTCTTGTATATCATACCTATTTGTTTATTTTAGGAAAAACAACAAGTACCATAACAAAATGTGAACACTCGAATTCCCGAATCAAACCGACACAGAGACCTAATCTTCCAACAAAAAATATAGCCCCCCCAATATTTTCATTTTTAAAATGAATTCCATTTTATCTTCATGAAAAATTTTGTAATTTTAGAAAGTAGGTACTCTATTTGTGTGACATCATCATCCTTTTTTCTAAGGACCCGGTTATTAGACTAGCTCAACTGGCCCCACTATGTTTTTCCAATTATGGCTTTAAAATAACCTCTAAGTTCATCAAGCAGTGTTTCTCAATTTATTATTATTGTATTTAATTATGGTTTTATGGCTAGCAATATTTAAGAAACATTTCCGTAATAGTGATCTAGATTAGTTTTATTCATACCACTTTGGCAGTGCATACACTATATGCTCGTAATGTATATATTTTTTTAATAAATCTAAATCTTTTGAGTGTCCCTATTGTAAAAACAAACAATACTAATCACGAGGCGGGGTCAAAGGAAAATTTAAAAGTGCCCTAAACAAGTCTTACAAGTTGACAGAAACATTATTTTTGAGATGTAGAAGGCCTTGATAATGACGTATCTTACCAACAATTGAAAACGTTGACAGAGCGATAGTTCAAAAATGGCAACTCCACTAGAGCCCTGCACCAGGGAGCAGCAACGTTCTGTTTTTAGTTTCTTGCACAGTGAAGGAGCGAAACCCATTGATATCTATCGTAGAATAAGGCTAATATATGGCAATAAATGTTTGTCACTCTAGTAAGTGTATGAATGGAGCAGCAAGTTCATAAATGGGGTGATTTTCATAGCAAATTTTCCCCGACCTGGTCGAGCAAACCGTGAATCGATCGCGAAAGTTGAAGCCTTGGTGAAAGAAAATCGTCGGGTTAATCTTAATGAAATCGCTGAAGTTGAATATGATCATGGTTCTGTACATAACATTATGCATGACATCCTCCAGTTCCATAGTGTCGGCAAGGTGGGTGCCAAAGCAGTTGACTCCAGAATTGAAACAACAACGTGTTGATGCTTGTGAAGAACTTTTGCGACGGTATGGAGCAGAAGGAGATACCTTTCTGGCAAGTATTCTGAGTGGGAATAGGTCCTGGGGTCACTATCGTCAACCCGAAACCAAAAAAACAAGCAAAGGATGGTGTCACACCTCTTCATCAAAACCTAAAACAAAACGCAATCAGCTCCCGGCAAGAAAGGTTATGCTGGCCATTTCTTGAGATGCAAGATGGGTACTTTTAGAGGACTACATGCCTAATGGTGTTATTACTGTCACATATTCAGAACTCCTAAAGAACCGTTTCAAGCTTGCCATCAGAACCAAAAGGCGTTCTTTTGCAGCACAACAATGCACGGCCACATACTGCATGTTCAACGGTTACAACCATCTAAGATTTGAAGTTCGATTGTCTACCACATCCTCCTTATTCCCCTGATTTCACCCCAAGCGTTTATTATGTTTTTGGTGTAAAGAGATATTAAAAGGGGAGAAATTTGATAGTAAAGACGAAGTAATTCAGGCGGTTCACGCAACCAAAAAATTCTTTTCTTCTGGCATTCAAGCTCTACCAAAACGGTGGACGACGTGCATAAAACATAATGGTAACTACGTCGAAAAATGATATACTTGTTTTACATTGTCTCAATAAATTTGCTTCTCCCTCGTATTATATTTACGTTTAAAATCCATTAATTGAAGCATAGTTTTCTGGAGAACATCGATACAAACACTAAAAAGAATTTTATCATTTGACAAAACCATACTTTTAAAATTTCCATTAAATTAAAGCAACTAACTTGTATTCTTATATTTGCTTTACTTTATTGAAATTTCGTTATTGTTTCAGGAACACCTTGTTATTTTACGTTTTCTTACGAAATTGATTTGATTGCATAGTCATTATGTCAGCATCTCTAAAAAAGAAACCTATTGTATTACGAAATATCTCCTAAATACTAAACATCTCCTTCGATAAGACGTAACAATCATATTTATAATAATAGCATAAAAAAGTTTACTTTGGCGCAACGTAAAATATTAAAAATTAAAGAACCATATTTAAAATATAACGATTGTTAAATATTGCAGAAGAAATAATATGTTGATTGTGTTTTCAGACAGACATACTTTTATGTTACATTGTTGTTGCAATGCTAAACAAATATCATAAAGAGCTTGAAACATGCAACCAAGTAATAGTCTTATATGAGGGGTGTGTTTTCAGAATCAACTATCTGTTAGAAAGTAAATTGTTGAGGATCAACAAAATACTTCTCTAAGTTTATCATTGATTCTAATGCATTTCGGAGTTGCTTTTTAACATCTGAGCGAAGTAAATCAGTAGATGGCATGGTACTGCGAATCAAAATAATTTTTAAATATCAAAATGGTAAACATGCATATTGCTTGTTTTGATACTGCATCCCTCATATATTTGTCATGTAAACTTAAAAAACGTTTAATAAACATTAACTGAACGTTACCAATACGTTTTGGGACGTTTAATTAAGGCTTATGGAGAGCCTTCTATAATTCAGAAGATTCCATTAAAGAACATTTTTGGAATGTTTAAAATTCAGGATACGACAAGAAGCATCAGCAGAAAGTTATCCGACAAGACCTGAAGATGGCAAATGTGACTTTGCCGAAACGTCGTCAAGACAACCAGCCCGGTCCGTCCCAGGACCAAGAAGTTGCTACGCGGAAGAATTCCTGGAAACCAACCACAGCATACAACACCCGCGGAATCCTCAAAACCAACATATATATATATATATATATATATATATAAAAGTTTTTCAAGTTGTTTCA
>JABXWE010020811.1:0-28493 GCA_014611495.1 Limonius californicus | reverse complement strand
TAAATGTTGCTCACATGTCTACATAGAATAATTGATTATGTTTGAGTAGGCTCTCCTCAGTTAATACAGGGAGCACATAATCCCCCATAATAATAACGGTGGGTGGGACTGCAGCACTTTAATCTGCAGGCCGTTTTATCTTGCGCGTTGAATATTTACGAACTTCCAAAAATATCTAAACGCAACGGAAATGCGTAGAATACTAAATTCGTTTTTATGCTGCCTTAGTTAATCTTCCCTTGCTTTATTCCTGTTTTAGCACATTTAGCCGGATTGTTGATGGGTGGATTGTGAATTTCGGGCTGATAATCCTTGTATGCCTCGGCCCATTACATATTCTGTGGGAATCGACGCAAACTGTAAGAAGGCCCTTTTAATATTTCACCCTCCACCTGCTCCCGCGCCGTTTATTTTTAATGCCGTTACCCTCAACTAAAATCTAAGTTTCATCCCCATGGTTAGCTTAATTGCATTGTTTCCTTCGCAATTACGTTCATTATACATACAGAACTACCATTGTTCACCGGCTCCAATTTAGATTTCCCTTCTTTAGAAATTCACCTCCAAATCCGAAAATCCCCGTCTCTTGACTTCCTGTTTCCGTTATAAAATTTTAATACCCAATTATTTTGTTTGCCTCCGCGTAATAAACTTTACTTTCCCGGTCTTCCACTAAGGACCTAAGATAAAATAAAAATATCATAATGGGCTGTGGCAGTATTTTTTTTGTATTCGTAGAATTTAACATACAATTGTAAACAATAGATATATTACGTATTCACTCATTTTTGTATATATAATCTATAACACTTAAAACTTGAACGGATAGTAATCACCTCATTGTGGCTCATAGAATGACGTACGTAGACCGGACCAATTAGAAGAGGTTGGCGAGCAGCGCATGCGCGTGTAGCTACTATTGAGAAGTCCATAGTTACACTCCAGTTTCAGCTCCCAGAACGTACCTGCGAATATCAATATTCTGGGTAGTTTTCGTGCTTTTGTTATCACAATTTTAATTAACCCATAATAAATACGTCAGTCTATATGCCTTAATTGTGGATTTCAATCGTCATTTCAAAGTGTAGCTGTTAAATAATTACTTTATCCTAATTACAACAAAGAACAAAAAAATAATAATGCCTGCAACTTTTACACCCGACTATGTATAGCATTCCTGGTGTAGAAACGCAGTACAAAAAGAAATTATTAAGGGTGGGCTATGGAAAATAGAACGCGTATCTTTCCTTAAGCCATACAGTTTATACGTTACTTTAACTATTTAATAGTTATCAGAGTATAGTTCAGCTGCTATAATTATGTATCATTCTAGAATACCTAATATTTATTTCTAGGTGCATAATTTTATATTTGCGGGCATTACGACTTCTGTAGAAATTTCTTAAGTCTTTTGAACCTGGTGATTGCGAGTGTTTGAATTACTTGACAGATGTGGATGGATTAAGTTCTTTCAAGTTGATTAATAAGTAAGGAAACGCTGGTTATCTTAAGAAGATCTAGCTATCACTACATTGGAGTTCTTGCTTTACATCTAAACAATAATAAGATGTAAGTTGTTTAGAACGACAAATGGAGAGAGAAGAACATTCACTACATGCTCTCTGCGGTTACCTTAATGTTAAAACACTTCCAAGCCTGTATGACGCGGCACAGAATTTTGTACATAATTTTGTACAAAATTCTGCAAAATACGTATTACATGGCACAGAGCTTTATACAAAATTCTGTCTGTGGGCATGCGCAAATGGGTGCAAATTTGCGTTGATATCTATGAGAAAACTGTTAAAATAATCATGTAACTGTAGATAAGGTAGAAATCTATCAAAGTTTAATAATAATTGTTTACTTTTGTTTACATAACCTCGAATGTTGTGTATGTTTCCGTGGCTTGTATTATTTTTGCTTTTTCGGGAAGGTTTTTTTTGTTTATAAGTTATATTAAGTTTGGGTAGAATGGCTAGCATTGAGAGATTTTAGGTGGTACATGTGGTAAAACTTTACGTCTCTGTCCTCTGTGATCATTGATGAACATTAGAAAGTGCTCGTTTGCGCATCGATTTGACGTTGTTTTGGAACAAAATTATGTAGATTTTAGAGCATGAGCTACAGAATTTTGTACTAAATTTGGAACAACATTTTGCTCTATGACATGGCACAGAATTTTGTAAAAACACTTTAAACTACATTTTGTACAAGATTCTGTGCCGTGTCATACATGCCTTATATACAATAAATACAAATTATAATCTATTATAACCTAAAATAATGTTTTAATTACGCACAGATCTATGTACACACAATAACTTAGTATATAAACTGAAACTGTTTGGTTTTTAACTGTCTTCGTATTCTCACTCTGTTTGGCATTCAACAAACAGTAAGGAGGCAAATTGGGAAGACCAGCTGGAACAGAAAAAAGGAACGCACTAATAAACACGGGGATCCTTTGTTTGATGTGTAGAATATGAAGGGTTTGAGGTTATGTTTTCCTTGCTTGTGCATCAAACTTAAAAGAAAAATCACCCACTCTATGAGCACAAATATTTTTGAACTGTATTTTAAGTTATAATTAATAATAATATTTTTATATGATGTGTTGGAGATAAGTTGTAATGTGTATATAGCTGTATCGTACATTTGTGCATTTTTTTAAATTAATTCTTTACAGTTCTTTTTAAATATAAAAACTCCATTATAGTAATAGCTGAAACCTCTCCAGGAAACTTGTCCTCCATCATTTATTCAATATCTCTAAAAGCATGTAATAGCATCCATCCAGATCTATCAAGTAATTCAAAAATTCGCTTTTATCAGTTGCGAAAGACTAAAAAACTTATACGACGATAGTAATTCCTGCGGATGTTGGATTATACATTTAGAAACACATATTTTGTGTTCTAAAGCAATAAGTAATTCTAGTAAATAATACAAATTGTGCGAGTTAGGCAAAAACACTAATGTTTGTTTCCACGATCAAACCTTACGGAAGATTTTCTTGTTCATACTGCATTTTTGAAACCGCTAGCTACTCATTTTAGTCGAAACTATAACGATAATTTGAGTGGCTGTTACGGAAACGTCATGTTATATTTGGTGCAATTTACAACAGAATCCGCCGGTTGAAAACTGAGATTTTGATTCGAAACTGCAAGTGCAAGTGCAAGACGCAAGAGTTAATACCTGCGGATCGTGACAGGAATGGGACATCTAAAAGTTGAGACAGACAAAGGACACTAATCGATAGAGACACGAGCCCCCCGACGCGCATTGATTTTAAACCCTATGAAGACTTAGACGGTGTTAACTGAAGTATTCCTTGATACCCACCTGGATATTTATGAAGCCCCAAGGCAAACGTTGCTCTATTAAACAGTTTTACCTCAAGATTGTTGTCCTGGTTTCAACGAAAATCGTTTAGTTTGCCCCGTTTACGCATTAAGGACTCCATTGGCGTCCTAAATGGTTTTACTATAAAGTATTAAAGTTTCGCTTGTATAAAATTATGGTTTTTAGTGCGTTAATAATACGTAGTGGTTAAAATCTAAAATCTTTCAATTAACCAGAGTCCCTATAGAATTGTTGTTTATATGGTTTTATTAAAAAGTATACAGTTGTCGAATGTTTCTACTCACATTGGATGATATGCTGTTATCACGCTCTCTATTATTCATTTAGCACATTACGCGTGCAGTTAAGAAATGTGATTAAATGTGTATTTTACTCATTTAAAAAGAATATAATGACAAATCGGAAATGCTATAAGAGTTGGTCCTTAAGTAAGGCAGCTAAAACAACCAATTTCGTATTATTAATAAATACTCATTTACATTTATATCCCCAAGCGCATAAGTTGTTTTTGTATAGATATATAGGGTGTCCCTAAATTGCCTTAAAAGCTTCAGGTAAACTTTTCCTTTAAGAATTCTTAAGACAAATCTGCAAGAGAAAAATTTGCTCCGCAGCTTAGTTTTCTTATACGATGGTGTTCATACCTTTAGTGCAGAATTTTAGCCAAATGTTTATAAGAAATTAAGTAAAACATGTATTTGCTTAATGAAGAAAATTAAATTAATTCCAAACCGCTAATTAACATTGAATTAGCAATTTAGTTCTTCGTTTGGAAGTACTGTTAAAAATCATACTTTTGGTAAAAGTACAATTTGACAACAATGCAGGTGCATGGGTACTGTGATAAAAATTGCGAAAATCTGTTGTTTGCATTTTGACACGTGTGTCAAGTAAATCAATTTTGAATTGACATTACGAATTCTGCATTAAATTCGCCTTTAATTCGTGTTATTGATTTCACTTGTGTCCTGACCATCATTATGGCGTATGCTATAAACGAGTACGTGGATCTGATTTGGATTCTTGCGGAATGTGAGGGAAACTGCAATGAGGCTGCTAGGGTGTACGCTCAGCGTTTTCCTAATAGAAAACATCCAAGCCACGTAATATTTACAGGGCTGTAATAAGTGAAATGCAAATAGAAGAAAAACAAAGATTACGATTTTAGTACTACATAAAGAATGCTATTACATTTAAGAAAATACATGTAAGGGGTTTCTTCTTTTAATGTAGTTAACCGTTGTTGTGTTTATTGAAATTTGCATTTCCAGTCGCAAAATGTAAGCATTTATGTTTAGATTTAGGTAAATACCGATTCAGATTCCAAAAAATTGTTACAGGCCTTTTTGTGTTTCTTTTTCTTAATATAATACTTGTTCTGTTATTGGATAAATTTCTTTATAATAATAATGTAACCTACAAATGCTCTCCGAATTTATAGAATAGTTTTTGGAGTTTATTTGGTTGTGTTTTTTATTAGCAGTTAATTGTCGTGTGAAAAGATCCAGTTACACCCACCTTGCTATATTAGACAGGTGACAACTTTAATCAATATTATCTCAGAAAGTTCTTTTTCAAAACTAACCAAGAAAATCCAATCATTCAGTGGTGTCTTTCAGGCGCATCATTAACAGCAACAAGAAATAAATGGCATGTATCAAAAAAGTATGACCTGATCAGTTCCCGATGTATAAACTTAACGATTATTTTTCAAGCTTTGTAACTGCGGTTTAGAAACCATATCAAACCGAATGTGAGGTTATGAAGAGTACGAATGAAAATTTGTTAATTGTTTCTTGCTTTACTTCGTTGAAATTCATATTTATATTTTAATAATAATAACAGACTCAATTTCACCAGGATTTATTGACTTTTTGTAAAAAAAGTAAACAATCTCGTTAAAATTCAAACTATTATTATTAATATTATTAAATTATACCAATGTAAATGTCTGAAAGTTACTTGTCCTCAATTTAGTCGTAGTATTATCAAATACAGGGTGCGCCAGAAAGACCTGACGATTTTGTAAGCGTAATTACACCGTAATTAATTAAAAATTTTCTGTGAAACTGCAAATATTATATAGAGATTTGAATCTCATTTCTATGTGTGGAAAATGATATCACTTAGACGCTCTCCTTCGCTCCGCACACACTTTTCGTATCTACTTTCCAAATTTCCCTTTACACGCTGTAAGATTCGTTCTGGAATTGCAGCAATTTCGTCCCGTATACATACGTTGTTGCAGGTTGTGAATATTCTGAGGTGACAGCAACTTTACTTTTAAGGTAATCCCATAGCCAGTAATCACAAACCCTTAAGTCCGGAGAACGTGCTAGCCAAGAGATGCAGCTTGACAACTCAAAATGAGCTTGATTCAACATAATCAAACCATTCAGAGATTTCCTTTTATTCATGATCTCAACAAGCCGATGAAGAAAGTTAAACTGGGATATTAGTTCTGCATTATTTAATTTTTGCACAACAGCTATTTTATAGGGATGAAACTTTGAATCTTTGTGCAAAATTCGTTGCACGCTTGTGTTCGACATCCTCAAAGCAACATAATGTTTCGTGGCTGAATATCTTGCACTCCGTATTACAGGTGCTCTCAGACTCCCAACGTTTTCCGGCGTACATACGGTTCAACGAGCACCACATAGTGTTGTGGCGTTGTGACGAAAATCTTGTATCCATAATTTAATCGTGTTCAGATAGGGAACCTCACTGTGGCGACAAATATTATAATGAGTGCAATTACAGAATCGCAATTTTTTAAAAACATTTCAACAAATGCGTGATGTTGTGTCGTCCAATGTTTCATAGCTACTAAAATGGCAGCGGTTGATGTATTGTTTCCCTGGCCAATCGCTACTGGTTGCTGAGAAATATCATAGGAATATCACCCGGTTTCTCTGGCGCATCCTGTATAGTCTGCATTTATTTTTCGTTGATAGATTGCTATAACTTTCTTGATTATTTTCCTAAGAAACATGAGAGGGGGAGCGTATTGAGATGGTTAACTAAAAGAGTGCTTATACAAAATTGTTGCTGTTATAGTTGAACAACCGTGTCTATCATGTAATTTTTACATACAGAGGATTAAATTGCACCCGGAGCTTCAAATAATGTAAAATAACTTGATAGAAGATAAATCAAAATGGTAGTAGATGGCATAACTGAAGTGGATCAATACTTGATGGTCCATCCGCATTTTCCTCCGTAAGGTCCGAGAAAAAATATTTTCCTTTCTCATTATTTTTATGATATGTAGGGCCACAAATCTCTGTAAATACAGCTATAACAGTTCATCGATCAATGACCGTGGCAGATGAAAAGTTTTTCGTGTCGTCAACAAAAGAGTTCCATTCCCAATAAAACTTCATAGCCTCTAGCGGGCTGTAGTTTTCTCAACTTTTCCGAACGATTGTCTGAGCTCAGCTCGCTAACTGTCCCCTCAAAATTCTTTCAACTGCTTAATGGTTTAAGAAGACCTCGGCAATCAATTTGAAAGAGCCATTGTTTTCCTTGTTAAAAGCATTAATTGCATTTTGAGTTCGAAAGCAATTTCGCAGAGAATTTGTTAGTCGGGAAATGGGAGATTTATTTTAGAGAAGAAGGCAGTTACAACGGAATCGTTGAAGAATGAGGATTGAGGTGTTGGTAGTTTGATTCTAGTCGGCGATTTTAAAATATTGTAGGTCTAAAAATATCATTATTAATGTATATACTTGAAAATCTCTGCTGCCGCTTCAAAGTTTTATTGAACTTCAAGTCTGAAACTTCGTGCTCCTTCGTTATATTTTTATATCTAAATGACATTGCTAGGTGTTATTGAACAGCAACCTTCACTTCTTATTTTTATCAGTATCCTTCATAGCTTTTAACCTGCAGCGCCGTGTCATTCACAATTTTTAGATTCAAGGTATTATCATTCATAGCATTATTTTTGAATCACATTCAGTTTTACACGAACCGTGTAAAACCAAAAAGTTTCCTGGTCAAAACGGCCACGAGACTGTATTCCTTCCAGACCCCATTACGCGTGCAGTAAATCTTTCCACGTCGATTGGAATCGCAGAACCTCAAAGCTAATACCACGTATATATTTGGCTGACCGGATCCGAAATGCATCCACAGGTTGAGTCTAAACCTAGGGCCTTATTTTCCCGGTCCTATTTCCACCGAGGAATATTTTTGCAGTTTTCTTGATGGAGTGCTTCCGCTGGCTGATCTTAGTTTAAATCGCCGACCGTTTCGAGGAAGCGTCGGGGCTACCGTCTTCCGCTCATACACGTTTCATACGTTATTTATGAACGCTTTTCTCACATCGTAAGATGAGTTATATCACCGCCAACTTAGGGAAACATTAATTAAATGGAATACCTGCTCACTCGTTTTCAAATAGTTCTCGTGGCGTTATTGCTGTATGTTCGAAGGAGAAAAAGTTTGAACGAATGGAGTCCTTGATGACTGCATTGTTTATTAATTTTAGAGGGTTGAGAGGTTGTAGATTGTAATCGATTATATGTAGTCGTACCTGCAAGACAGTCAACAGGAAATGCTGTAAAAATAATTGATATTGATGATTTTTGGCTGGAGGTCTGAAAAATCTTTTCTATGTCAAGTTTGGAACATGTGGTGAAGATTTATATTCCGTTTAAGTGGAGAAAGGCTTTGAAACAATAGAGTTTATATTGATTTTCATGGTTTGATAGGAGCTATTTTGGAAAAATCCAGCACGACAGCGAGACATCTAGCGGTAGACAGTACGGGAGGCTCAGATCCAGATGGGACTGTAGAGCCACGAAGGGAGAACGTGGTTAAGGCAATTGCATCAGTCATGATTGCCATTTTATTTGTTAAATTTTGAATTATGTAGAGAGCTTCCACCTGGTAGTGAAACGATAATAAATTCCTGATTGGAACTAACCGGTGGCGAATGATACATAATGTAGTTGATATTAATTTTGGAAATAATATGGGGAATCAGATATAATTGGATCAATAGTTACTGTTGGTCGTAATTTTTTATTTATAATCCAATATCTGGTAAACATCAATTTTGAGAATAGTAATACTAGAAAATAAACTTTGAAAGATTGCTGTTGATCTTAACCAACCATACTTTGATGAAAAATTCGTTACGTTAGAAAAAGAAAAAGAAAAAATTGGAAGCTTGAAATGGACGATTAGCGCTGTTTTGTTTATATATTTTAGAGAATTCCAATAAGGTGATTTTATTTTGCAATCCGCGGATGATTCAAACTCTGATCAATATTAATTCAAACTCTAATCAATATAAATTTAGAGACCAATCTGTTTTTTAGTGCTTTGTCTCTAGAGAGATATAGCGATCTTTTATACTATGCCTGCGTTGTGCGTTTTAAAATACCACAGTCATAGAGCTTAACGTAGGCTCCGAACCATGGGAAGTGTAAATACTTCTACTCTAGGAAAAATGTACTAGACAGAACGCCTTGCTGGTTTGCCATTGCTTTGCGAGGGAGAATGGCCTTTAAAAATCCGATGTTACGGTACTGGGAATCGAACTCCACACCTTCAACGTAGAATTCAAACGCGTTGACCTCTAGTCCACGAGCGCCTCCAGGGATGAATAGTGTTATTAAATAATTTATGAGTCTATTAAAATCCTCCGATGTTTCCACAATCTGACCAATATCAATTTTGAAAACATATATTCCAGATTTATGTTATCATTAGAAGAAAACTTCGAAAGGGTGGAGCTGTTGCCGTTAAAACATGATGATTCATGATTTTGCAGAACTGCATGTTAAAAAGTTATTTAACATTGGTTGATGTTGTTAAATAATCGGTTAATGCGAAGATTTTGAAATATCCATACCTAATTCAGTAAATTTAGAGAAGAACATAATTGGAAATTGCAGTAAACCCGATTTGCCACCTTCTCTTAATGTCTAGTTCGTTATTCATATACAATTTTGTAATATTGTATGGCATACAACTTTGTGAAGGTTTCCTGGAAGTTTCATGATTTGGGGAACATATTGAAAATATTTGGATTGTGGTTTTGTTGGCCATCTTATGAAGGCGTTTTAGGTTCATATCCCGAGAAATATAGACTGTAAGACCCATGTAATTTATTAAATTAGCAAAATTCATGCGAGCGATGTGGAACGAAACGAGCAGAGGAGAATCGGCCGAAAAAGACCATTCGCCGGCTTATTTACGAGGGCAATATTCTAATTGACGTGAACCTCCGACCGCATAGTTTCACTATTGCATAACGAAAACATGATCTTGAAAAGCGTATAATCCCGCAGCTCATTGTTCGTGTGACAATCCAGCTGCCACTCCTGAAGAGACAATGGCAGCGAAGACGTGTGCTGGCTCTTGAAAGACACGGAATGGGCTGAGGCAGCCATATTCTAATTAAATGAATAATTCAGGGCGAATTTACATCGTGGTTTACTGATATCGGGCCCTGTCACTTGAAGATAAGTGGAGCTGTTTTGTGTTGCTTTCTTGCTTTTGTGTGTTACACATGCTATCCGTTGTAGGGTTGGCCCTGCTGCATTAGCGCTGGAATTTCGCCACATTTACTCGCGAAGGTGCGGAATTGATTGCGTTCGATTTAAATCGCATACGTTAGGGCTTGATTGATGTATATTGATATTCTGAAAAGTAATTTTGCTGATTACGATTTCAGTTTGTATGGTGTGAAGTTTGACCTTATTCACACCAAACAATCGGAATAACCATTACTTCTTAGAGAACACTTAAACTCGGACCCTTTTGAAATTGCAGGTATCGAAATAGCTCAAATGATTTGTTAAATTGGAAAACCTTGAAAAAGACAAATAAGCATATTTGACTAGAAATTATTATTGTTTCGCAATGGAATGCTTGGAATCATAACTTGAAAACTTCCTAAGCAGAATGTTATGGAGAAGGACAACAAGGAGAGGTGATCATTTTTCAAATACTCCTCACATACTGACTATCCACCAATTTTATTTTTAACAGGTTGGTCGATTTATAAACTCGATTTTTGCTTTTAAACAGAAATGTATTATAATTTACTAACATTCGCTGTTAAACTTGATAAAGTCATTCAAGAATACTAGAAACTACCTATTTGTTTTGCTAATATTTGTTATTGTTTGGTATGCTTATGGGTCGTGTCCCATTTAATACACAGATAATAAATATTTTAATTCTAAACGTCTTCAGAGTTTTTCAAATACTGATATGTACATAAATACAAAAATGCTTTCGTATCCAGTTCCGGATGGAAGCAATTCACCAAAACCACCAACCTTTCAGAAACCTTCAAGCTGCCGATCGTGTGTGTGCATTTTTCTTCCAGATTCTATTACTAAATATAAATAAGACGGGCCTTAATGTATTTCCGGGTAGGACGGAAGTTCTGTGACATTTTTAAGAGACGGCAGAATAAGCGCGGAGATGCTACACATAAAGGGCTCTCTGAAAACTCACCCTTACAAATGCTAATGTATTTACCCTATCAATCATATTTAAAAATCCTGTGAAATATGTCCGTATGGAATATATTTGCGCCCTAATGGCCGTTGTCGTTAGCCCTTCTGCTAAATAGTCCGTAAGCGGGTTATAAAATTCGGCAATAAATTCTGATTTTGGCAGCACATTTTCCGTGATGATAAAAGGATGAGATTGCTGCGACTCTTCAACCCAAAATTGTCGCTAAATTTAAAATTTTGAATAAACATCCAAGATGAGCTTTTGGCGAATAACTTTTCACAATCAGGAAATAAAGAAAATCGTCGACTTTCCCTGCTTCATGTTATTTACATATCAATCATAAAAATAAGCCCTGCAAAATATAATACTTTTAAAACTCGGTTTGAGCCGGATGATCCTCGAGATTGGGGAATCAATCTAGGGGAAGCCGGGACTTGGCAAAATGTTACTTCGCAGGGAAATATAACGGAGGTGAATTGCAGATGGGCGCTGCAGCCTGCATACTAACAAAAAAGTTTTCTAATAGGGTATATGTTATGGCTTATGGTTCTAATAGACTTATGAGTTTAGGGGGAAGGATGACAAGGGTGGCTCCTGAGAGGGCGTGGGCGGACTAGTAGCGTTGATTTGTCTTCTTTTCATAAGAAAATGTTCTTTCTTTTTATATCTACATGTCTGTAGATAGTATAACAGCGTACAATTTATGTGGAACTGTGCCTAGAAACAAACACAATCATTCAAGGAAAAATTTTTTTCGGAATATCCGGAAGCATGCTCATCCCACAAAATTAAAAATTCTCCTGAAAACAGCATTCAGGAAGTGTATGTGTTTGATTGACCAATAAAATAGTCATAGGGGAATCACCAGTTGGAAAACCAGCCACAGGATGCATCACCCAACCAAAAATTATAAATAATTTAGCCCATATTGCACGTGTGAAAATTGTGACTTTGTTCTTTATTATGGCTTGTAATATGAGTATTTTATATTTAGATCCAAAATAACTTTTAAGTTAATAAGCAGTAGCAGTAGATAAGTTGGAATAAGTACAGGTTACCAGAAAAATTGGAAGTTACGATATTAGTAATAAATAATATTACTAGCCAAAAAAACCTCTCTCAAGGTGAACGCTTATACATATTCTAAAATCTGTGGAATAATATTTTTTAATCTTATTTCATCAGAAGTATTTTTATCTGGGATGCTTTCATTGAGCATTTTTTTAACGGGAGCTCTTTCTTTGTCTATTTGCGCGTTTTTTCCATTGAACCTTATTTCCTAGAAATTTTTCCCTTGGTAGTTTTCATTCAAAGCTTTTTCCCTCAAAACGTTTTAATCCGGGGCTTCTTTTCAGGTTCTGTGTGTCCCAAAACAATGTTTCTGCTGCGCTTTTTCCGCCATTATTGTTTATCAGAGAGCTTTTATTAGAAGGGCTTTCTGAAAATTATTTCCAAACTTGTATGTACTTTCCATGAAGGATTTTTTGTCCTAACCTTTCTTCTTGAAAATATTTGATTTAGAACCTTTGTTAGGTCTCTCATCCGGGAATTTCTTGCTGAATGTTTTTTGCCCGGAACTTTTTCTAACGAGGAGTTAATTATTTGCGTGGTACGAAAAATGTTCCTCATCGACGGCTCGCAGCACGTTTTTATTTGAGTTTTCCAAAATATTTTTCCCGGAGCTGTATTTTACTTGGATTTTTTCATAAATTCTCATCATCCGAAGGTTTTTCCCGAATAATTCTTTGTCTGACGTCGTTTCCGTAAAGAATTTTTTAATCCTTGGGTTTACATGTTTTGTAATTTTTTATTTGGAGTGGTTCCATGAAGGGTTTTCCAATTCGGGATTTTTCTCTGTGGGATTTAACATGCGATTTCTGTTTTAATCAGACGCTTTTCCAGATTATTCCTCTTTCCAATTTTTTTTATCACCAAAAAATTATGTTCTGGACTTTTGTCTTTAAAGAATTCTTATCTAGAATTATTTCAGATATCATTTTGAATTATTTACCGAGATTTTGCTATCAGATCAATGTTATTTGTAGCTATTATTTTAATTTTTTTTCTCTGGAGAGATTTTTATTCTCGTCGCCTTTAAAGGTTGCAGACATTTAATTTTTTTGTTTGGGGTGTTTTCCTTGAAGAATTTCTATTCTTCTACATACAAAATGTTTTGCAGGGTCTTCTATCTTGAATATTTTTGTACTGGATTTCTTTCACTTGGGACTATTTATTAGATTATTCCACTGAACTATAACTATAACAGTTAGAGTTCAGTGGATTATTCCCTTCAAAATATTTAATAGTCCGAGAATCTGTGTGACTTTTGAAGGATCTCTCAGTCAAGGTTATTTTAGTTTTCATGTGGGGAATTTTGCTATAGAGAAATTTTCTTCATAAGATATTTTGTTTTATCCAGACCTCCGGAGCTTTCATCCTGATTGTTTCAAATCGAAATTTTTTCCACTTTAGCGAGAGATTTTGCTTTGGCAAATTTTTCTGTTTGGGACTTTCCTACTGTATATTTGTCGTCCGAAGGTTTTTTTTTCATTAGGTAATTGATTTTTGATGTAGAATTTTTCAGAAGTTTCTTACAGGGCTATTTTTTTTTCAAGTAGTTCATGTCCTCCCTGCCTTCAAAGCATTTTGTCAGAACTTTTCCGGATTTTTATTTATTTAGAAGCTTCTCGGTCGGGGATTTAACTAAAGCTATTTTCAAAGAATTTTTCATGCTTTTTTTCTGAGCCTGTCTTATCATGGATTTTTTGCGGAGGGTTTTTCCAAGTATGTTGTTTTCTAGGATTCCGTCTAAGGCTCCCGTTTTTACTACACCCTTTAGAGAAAACAAGTATTTCTAACAAAATCCATTACGGAAACACATTTGCTATAACAATAAGCAACATAATGCGCGTGTTTGCATTTGGTTAAAAGCGACGCAGAAATTCAACCAAATACACCGCATATAAGCTTAACTGGTTAATGCAATCTGGTATTAAGCGTATAAGTGCCATAATAATATCCATTTTCGCGATTAAATCCGCTGGTCGCGTAATAGTAGCGCCGTTAGAGATAGTAATAATATCCTCAGTAGAGGTCGCAACTTCCTGTTAATAGTGCTTTAATTTCCGCCGCGAGTTTCTATATTGATTAGGGAACATTTATTGTTTGCAAACAGTGCTTTACGCACCGCTGCATCTTCCCAAAGGGTTATTGAAAAACCGAATCGCTCGTGTGCATTTCGCTTTTGGTTCGACTTCAAAAGATTCGCATTCGTGTCTGCATACAATGCTCTCGTCTAATTTCGTCTTAATCGACGCTACGATAGAGCTTTATTTTTAAACGATTTATAGTAAATTTAGCTACTCATTCAAAGGTCACTAGATTTTGTTTAGAGCCATCGATCTGTTTATTTGAGGAAGCTTTGCGGTTCGTTGCGGCAAGAAAAAAATATTCAAAAATAGTAAACCTTCTGTTTTTTGATTGCTTTTTTCAAATAAAATTATTCGGCTTATGCAAGATATAGTCGACACTCCATAGCTAGTTTTTATTAAATGGAAGGGGAAGGGTACTTCTATCTGAAAAGCTTAGTTTGTGATTTTCAGATTTTCGAAAGCTTTCATCCTAATCTATTCCGTTCTTAATGGATTGGTCTAACGAAACGAAGATGTTGGGAATCTATGAACTTACACTTATAAACAAAAAGAACTGCTATTTCAAAAATGCATATTTGCAATTATGCACACTAAGAAAGTTCACAACTTAGATCTTCCTACACCTGATTTATTTCATAAGGAAGTTGTATTAGTATTAATGCTTTCAATTATGGAACAGAATTTACATCCCTATATTAAATCCAAATCTTGTTAAGCTCCGATTGACCAGAGGTTTGTTTACTTGGGACCGCTGGATAAACTCATTTCATTTGTGGACCCCTCCTAAATCCAATAAACAATAACAAATATCAGTAAACTGACCAACTAAGAGTTAGCTGGGAAGCCATTCACTGTACCTAAAGCTGTTAACTTCACCAGCGATTTGAATACTCCCATTCAAGAGAATTACCTCAACGTAAAGTTTCAATCGTATTTTCCTTTACAACTGTGTGCTGGTATAATCCTGACATTTTTGGCATGGTATCCAAGAAACTTTTGTTGAGGGAGCTTTATAGGTGTTTAATTTTTTGAAAGTCACGTACGACCTCATACGAATTTCTATTAAAGATACTTTTTGCACTTTATCCAGAAAGATTGTTTTAAAATCACGCTCACTGGCAATTCCATTTTTAAAACATACTTTAATTTTTATACATTTCCTACTAATACTAATTTCTATTGCCTTGTTTTGGATGCCACATATACAGCGTGATTTTAAACATAAGAACCAGATGATCTCGCCTATATTTTCTCATATGTTTCAACTCATCCTGTATACATATTATTAATTTTTACTGATTTGACGTCGAAAGTTAATGAATATACTTTACCTTCTCTCATATTGAAGATAATAACAACTTGTGTTTGATTTAAGTCAGACTTTTGTGTTTCCTAGTATTAAATATAGCATTCTAGACACCTCCGATAGAGAGAACTGGACGGTACAATTACAGAAAAATGTGAAAATTATATCTCTAAGATATCGCGGGATGTTTTCTACTTCCATTAATTGGTTGGTTTAAATTAAAAGCTTAACGCTTTGGATCCAGAAGTGAAAGTTCCATTTAAAGACCAAGGTACATCGCTCTACAAATATTTTGATTTTGTCTATGTTAGATCATATTTTGCAAAAATCCAGTGAAGGTTAATACACCGAAATTATGGTATCAAAGAGGTCAGGTATGGTATATTTTGAAATCGAAAATGATATATTTGGTTAACTAAATATTTCTATTCAAATTTATCGTAATCAAAACAATTATATCTGTGTACAACCATTGTTTTCGCCATTCTCAAGAAGTTCTTATTTTCTTTAAATTGCTGCAGAGGCATATTTTGCATTTTGGTTTAATTATAAACCAATTAAAGTACGTCGCAACAACCTACAGAGACTGTAATTCTATCGTTCAACTCTTCGACTATATAAATTTGACTCTTCAATATAGTTAATTTTTAATATGGTATCATAAAGAATTCCAACGGAGAGATAGCTGGATTTCTTACAGGCAGTATCAGTCGCCAAAGAAAGAATTCATCTAGGTTAAGTTACTTTCTACTAAATATGAGAAGCTTTAAGGGCCATATTTAACGTTTTGAACCCTCATGAACTTTACGAATTCAGAAGTTCATGTTTGGTGTTATTATTAAAATTCATGGTAGCATTTCAACTTCAACAGTTTGTTGTTGTGTGGCTCCTTTTCCCCCATGAAAGAGTTTGGTTTGCAAGACGGAAGGTCAGAGCTGTGGTATCCTTGCTATCACGCCCGGTTGGCGCGTGACAAATGCACTATACGGTGTGAATTGGGGAGCATCACGCATTAGACAACCGCACGAATACTCCTTTGTCATGCGAACGCCGGTACCCAATTATTTAAAACGGCTAGGTAGGCCGCCCGCCGGGCATCGATTCGGGGACTTGAACTCCCGAGCACTGAACCATGCCGGCGCGCAGGAGTTAATATATTGTATTATAAATAATATATACGTTCGTTTTGCTTCTTAGGATTAGCCTTTGCCTAAAATTGTTGTTTATACTGTATTTTCCCTGGCGGTACAGGTACAAATTCCATAGTATTTCTCGTGTAACCAAATAAAATACATTCAATTGTCCAGAATTAAGCACAGAGTCGTTTCGAGCAAATAGTTGGTCATTAATCTTCGGCAATCAGTTCGTAAACTTTTTTTTAGTGAAAAGACCGCGACTAAGTGGCCTATTAATAAAGCCATTGCGCAATTTTTAAGCCCGTAGCATCGTTTTGTTCTCGCTTCGATTTTACGCTGTCTTTTTGTCAATTCTGAAGTTTTACTGTTGATTTATCGCTTGGAAAATAAACGATAGCTTGGGTTTGTGTATGACATCGTAAAGTCTATACAAGCTATACAACTGATTGGTTTTGAAATTTCGTGCCGTTCAGTAAAGAGGAAGTAATTAATTTGGCTGGAAGTTGGAAGCTTATACATGTACAACTTCAGTGAGTTCCTGAAATAGTAGCGGTGAAATAATAATGAAAATACTGCATGCTGGTTTTTTAGGACGTTTAATGTAAACGTGAAAGTGATTTTTCAATATGAAACTGTCAGAAGCAGAACCCTATGCTTTATGAAAATATCACGCAGAGATTTCGGAAAGCTGTAGAATAACAGCCTTGAATACGCTGTCGGTAACACTGAAAAGGAGTTAATGTGGACTAGCGGAACCCGTGAGCTACGCTCCATGGTTCATCATGTTTTTTACTTGAATATGCTTATTCCTCAGCCACCATTTTGACTAATTTGGTGATTTGTGGGGAAGTAATACCCCAATCAATGCCATTTTAGTAGCCATAAAGCAACGGTCTGATGCGAATCCATGAAAGCTTCATATACGTCCTCTTCACGGTATAAAAGTGACATGTTTGGTGCGGAGTAGCTCAGTTTGGAATAATTGGCCCATACTTTTTTGAAGACGATGCGGGCGCGGCTATTACTGTTACCTCAAACCGCCACGTGGAAATGGTGCGCCATTTACTGGAACCAAGGTTAAGTCTGTTGCAAATTGACATGGACACAGTGTAGTTTTACCAAGGTGGGGCGAGTTCGCAAACAACGAAAGTGTCAATGGCTGTTTTGCGTCAACTGGTTCAGAGGCGTCTGATTTCACGGAATGGCGATATCTCTTGGCCTGCACGTTTGCCAGACTTAAGCCTTGTGATTATTGGTTATGGGGTTACCGTGAAAGTAAAGTCGTCGTAACAAGACCGTAGAATATTTACAACCCGAAACAACGCGTATGGGACGAAATTGGTGCAATTCAAGAACGAATGTTATAATACGTGGTGGGAGGAACGCATTTAATGAAATCATTTTTCACACATGGAATGAGCATCCAAATCTCTGTAGTTTCAAATAAATGTTTTTATTAGTTATGTTGTAATTATGTTTGCCAAATCGTCAGGTCTCTCTAGCTGACCCTGTATATGCATATATAGCTAGTACATCGGCGATGCACTACGTAAATCGTAACAGCAAAGTTAATACTTAGTTATTAGTCGACTGTAAAATAATAGTGATGTTTATATTTTTATTCAAACCGGCTCATCAGCGAAATCGGGCAACGTCATAGTCCTTTGACACGTGAACCTTATTTGTTGCCTCTCTCGTGCTGTATTATTATCGCTTGAAGAAAAAGTAAAATGCAAGATAATTTTCCAAGCTGTTAGATAAATTGTTATGTTCATATGTTAAAAATTGGTGTCCTCTTGCGCTGAGCACGTGGTTAATGGTGTTTACTGTTTTGTATTAACAAAATGTTGTAAAACCGATATGGCGTTATAAATTAAAATCTGGAGAGCGGAAGATCTGGCTATGAAATACGCAGCTAGATGTACAAGATCATTGAAGTCGGAAATCATGATTAGGTGGTAGTGGTTATCTTATAAACAACAAGTACTGCCAATAGAACAATTGTTCACAGAAAAGAAAGACTATAACGTCACGCAAATAGCGTAATTTTTAAAAGATGTTTTTAAATTTAAGTATTAAAACAAGGTCATTATCCACATTCTGTGGAATGACACCCAGCAATACATAATTTTTTCTAGAGTGAAAACATGTTTGCAATGCTTATTATCCATAACGATGGCCTACTGTAATCCAAAAGCATATTAAGAACAATTAAGTATTGATGCAAACTGCCTGATATTCCTAGTATCTTCCAAAGCTTATGTGCTGCTTAATTACTGTAACCTTATAGATCTCCAGATATACGTGTAAGGGAACTCGATAGAGCAGTGCGAGCAAGCGCTGTCAGTCGAGGTCACAGTGAAATGCGGCTCAATCGGCCGCGGGGTAAAACCCCGGCTGAGGCGACGATCGTTTTTCACTTTGTTAAGTGTAGGTTGCATGTTGCATTGATGTTTAGTGTGTATGGGACGCCCGCACTATCCCTAAAGTAATGTGAAAGCGGTTCCGGGGGTGGGGGGAGTAATGTGAATGTATAAAAACAATATACGTGTAAAGATATTATAAATACTTATATCTATGTTTTACAAACATGTCAATGTAAAGAAAACGCTGTGGGTATGTACAATGCATTTTGCCATGTTTTATTCTATGTTGTGCTTTTTACGACATTGAAACGGAATATTGAACTTGCTGGTAAGTGGGAACGATTTCAGAAATTTAATAAGAAACAAATATTTTGCGTTCTTGAATAAAACTCGTTGTAACAACTGAACTACCGCATAGCATATTAAAGGTTATAAAAAATTGGCTAGGTAAAGATCTCGATTTGCTTTCCATCCATTATCGAAAATTGTGTTAATTATACTGTATGTTTTATCAAAATCGTTAAATTTATTATATACTTGGTATAATAATAGCATAATATTTCCAAAGCTCTGCTTGCTTGTTGATATACAAATTATGAAATTTACATACTTTGAAAATATATAATTTACACAAGTATTTGTTAGAAATATGAACTTCAATTTTTATAGCGAGAAGTGGTTTCTGCTGGCATATCTTCTTCTCGGGCCTAGCACAAATTAGCAGAATACTAAACAATGGCGGCAAGGGGCCAGACCACATAAATAACTTTCGAGGAATCCAATACACCCTCTAACGCAATTTTTCTGAGGTGTGAGATACCCGAGCGATGGAATATTGCGGTAGGCCTTGGAAATTGAATTTATCAATCAACGGCGGCCGTGACCGTGTACGACCTGTGGCACCGGACGTGCCCAGCATGATGGCTTCAGGTTGCCGGATCGGAATTCCAAGAGCTTCTTCGCAGGTTTTCAGACAGATCATCCCCGCACGCTTCCTGCATTTTTTATCGTGTTTACAAGCCGAGGGTGGCAGTTTTTGTTTCCCTTCGGTGTTTTCCTTTGAAAAGGGAAATTTACAAATTCTGAGTGGCTTTGTTATCGGACTAGGAAACGTGCGAAAGCGATCCTGGGATATCGGATGAGTAAACAATTTTCATTTGTTAGCCGGGTTGTTATGGAGAGGCGGAGGTTGAAATTTACTCAAAATAATAGAACTGCGTGAGAATATTGGTTGTAGATTTTTTTGTTGGTAGGGTTCGATTTTGCTTCGTAGGGTTTACTTTTATTCTATTCTACAACTACTCGACCTGCTATTTGGTTACCTATGCGAATTGTGCTTGAATTATACCAGATATATCGTTCTTACGATGAGCATTTTTCAGATTCTGATTAACGGTTTATTTGCACACCACAAACTCAACGCATTTCTGTCTTTGTTAGTTGCTTGCAGATTCATATTTCCGACAAAGACGTATGTTGTAGTGACATGTGCGAACGAAACAACACCAACACTGTATGTGTGGCGTATTCTATCGACTGACGTGTTTAGTAGAAAAAAACAGAGATACTTGAAGAATGTCGCGCTGATGCAGCCGAACGTCGCTACTTAAATCTGTTTCCAGCAGTATTTAAAATGTTTTGGAAGATTATATGTCAATATTTTATTTTCGGAAGTTACCTGTAAGAGTTTTTATTTACCATGTTGTTTATTGCTGAAATTTATTTTATACATTTTGGCAACCTTTGTTTTTCCTGAGAAATAGTTGTGTAGATATCCCGGTTTGTTTTCGTTTGCGGAAATTGGTATTACGAGGTTGAAGATAAGTTAATAACATTTTTGTTATACAACCATTAAAAGGTAATTACAGTCACTGGAATGTATTCTTGAAAATGATAAATGGTAAAACAGGCGTAATAGCATTTTTGTTATACAGCCATTAAAAGGTAATTACAGTTACTGGAATATATTCTTGAAAACACGATTGCACTTAGCCAGTTCAACATTGGATGATAATTGGTGTTCAAGTATTGTAAAAAGAAAACGATGTTAGAAATGTCCTGAAATTTGTTGAATGCGTAGTATATTTTACTCATACTGTTTACGCCTATTTTATCATGTACCATTTTCAAGAATACATTCCAGTAACTGTAATTACCTTTTAATGGCTGTATAACAAAAATACTATTAACTTATCTTCAACCTCTTAATAGGAATTTCCACAAACCAAAACAAACCGCGATATCTACAGAACTATTTCCTAGCAAAAAGAAAGGTTCCCAAAGTGTATAAAATAAATTTCAGCAATCAACAACATGGTAAATAAAAACTATTACAGATAACTTCCGAAAATAAAATACTGACATGTAATCCTCCAAAGCATTTTAAATACTGCTGGAAACAGATTTAAGCAGTGACGTTTGGCTGCATCAGCGCGACATTCTTCAAGTATCTCTGTTTCTTTCTACTAAACGCGTCTCCCGATAGAATACGCCACACGTACAGTGTTGGTGTTGTGTCGTTCGCAGATGTCACTACGACATACGTCTTTGTCGGTAATATGAATCTGCAAGCAACTAACAAAGACAGAAATGCTTTCAGTTTGTGGTATGTAAATAAACCGCTAATCCGAAACTGAAAAATGCTCATCGTAAGAACTATATCCATATAAGAACGTTCCATAGTTAATCAGAAATTTTGACTTCCTTTTCTATATCGTTTGGAAAAATAGGCGAACATTATCAAAACCATAACGTTTTAATTTTGAATTTTTTTAACGCTTTACTGCTGGCACGGT
This sequence comes from Limonius californicus, assembly GCA_014611495.1. NCBI lineage: Eukaryota > Metazoa > Arthropoda > Insecta > Coleoptera > Elateridae > Limonius > Limonius californicus. The sequence goes on along the minus strand of JABXWE010020811.1, from coordinate 6,884 downwards.
TGATGTTTTTTGTATTAAATCGCTGCCAGTAATGCTTAATTTGTTTTATTTTACGAAACGTAGCTATTTTAATAGCCTATGTCTGTGTTGGTTATTTTAAAGCATCACAGACATAGAGGCCCTACAGCTTAACGTGAGCTCCCAACCATGCGAGGTGGAAACACTTCTACTCTATAAAAGATTTATCAAGTAGAATATGTGGCTGGTTTGTCATTGCCTTGAAAGTCAGAACGGCCATTAAAAATGCGATGTTCCTGTACTGGGAATTGAACCCTAGACCTTCACCATGGAAGTCGAACGCCCACGACCGTCTCTCTAGAGAATCCTAAAAAGTCCATTTACGATTGTCAAGCAATCCAATGTTTACCAAAAGCGAAAGCTTCAACCAACCAATCACTATATATTTTTATATGTTACGAATTTAAGTTTTTTAAAATATACATTTTGTATTCTTCAAAAAAACTTGTAGAAACTGACGCTTAATATTACACCTGCCAGTAGCAACCTTCTGTGAAAAATGTTGTTGATATACGCAAATGATATTCGTTCACTGGTTAGCAGTCTTAATTTCTTTTTTCTGAACAGTAGCACCCATCTTTGCCTCATACTTCTCCTCAGTACTAGGGTATAAACACGGGCCACCTATAGTTTAAAATCGAATCAAAACGACAGAAATACCAGAGAAGGTCGAGGTATTGAGGCTTTCTCGTTGCCAAAGCCGGATTTGGGATAGTGTGTGTGGTGGGTTGTAGCACTACATTTTTCTATTTGCTGCATAAACAGTGATGTATGTCTGAAGATTTTAAAAACCAAACTGATATACAACGTAGTCATCCACTAATGTGACTAATGTATTGCTCTTACTCAGAAAATATTAGCATATTTTATGATGTCAGTTTTTTGGTGTAATCCTGCGCCTAGTGGTCGTGGAAATCCTCCAAATCCTACAAAAATTAGTTTTCTACATTACCGGTTTGTAGCAACCCATTGGTGATTAACACATCTTTCAATTTCGAAAATTGCGTGCTCTGTTTTAAAGTGTATGGATTAAACTTTCGAGCCAGCTTCCCCGGGGTTTGCCGGCGGATATTACCAGGCGCACCCTCTGGTCAGTGCGGTCCCCCATCCTGCTATTGTCCTGTCAGGTCCTGTCACGGTCAGGGCTGTTTTATGTCACCCCCTCACTTTCATCCGGCCAGCCGCGGCTTATCAGATCCGCTATACTTGTCGAAATGTAACAGTTATTAGTATTGCCAAGGGAGAAGACAACCTTTCTAATACTCCCGCCTTTCGGATAATTCAATTCGGAGCCGTGTGCGATAATCCACACGTTATACATATCCGATTCTGAAAAAATCTCGTACAGATTTTTAATTGAAATTGTTTGAGAACAGCATTCAAAGGGGGGTATTATGGAAAAGTTTCCCAGACGCTTCATAATCGAGTCATTTTGATTTCTAAGGAAAGTTTTCGGGCTTTATTCCAGGTTCTTTGTCTGCTACGAGTATTAGGGATTAAAATTTCCCGAGTATAATCAGTCGGATTGCGTCTTGTCGCCCCTTTGATCCCTCCTTTGTTGTCTTTTCATTAAAGATACAACAAGGAGAGCTTAAGTTGATGTTGAATTATTTTAGGATTTTTTTAATTTGGAAATGTCCAGATTATATTTCTAAATATTGTAATTGTATCAACGTTTGCGGAAAGCATGCAAGTATCATATTACAGCGATGGATGTTTTCGATCACACACAGGGCGTGTTAAAAGTACATCATGAAGTTCTTCGAAAGGTAAACTTATTCCAAACTCTAAATTAATAAAAAGAAGTAATATATTAAAGTTTAAATTTCAATATCAAGAAGTATTTTGCGTTTGTCAAGTCACTTAAGGTTACGAAGTGGTAAATATTTATTAGAATTACGTAAGCCAATGAGTTACTTTAAAATTAAAAAGAATCGAGAAATTATTTAATTAAATGCGCTCTGCATTAAGTAAGAGAGTGTACGAGAGAATTAAAAAATCTAAATACTTTGAGGTACTATCCGCAACAGGATAGATGGAAAAGGCCTTCAGCTTAGCTCAGAGGAGTAGGAGTGGTTCACGGAAACCAGTTACGGGAAGGAAATTTTCCTAGTTGTGTACAAGGTAGGTCAAAATTAGCGGGCGCCACCTTGCAAATCACAGCTGGTTGCAGGTTCTCGTGGAAGGCCGAGAAGCCAGCACCTTACGGGAATAGGACTCACCTTTCACAAAAATAAAAGATTTGGTAAATTTCAAGACAAATATAATTAAACCTCTTTTAAATTACTGACACATGATACAAAAAATATAACGATTACATTGAAAATGGTAATGTTTATGGTTAATTAGTACAAGGGTAATTGAACCTTCAAATCGACGCTGGTCGTCCTTGGCGTACGGCATTTAAGTTCTTAAAACAAATCTACGCAGCCAGTGGCGTCTGAGTTTACAAAAAAATACAATTTATGATTACTCTTTACATTTAACAGAAAAAAGAAAATGACAATTGGCGACTGAAGATCACTCTTTGTCGCATCAAAAAAAAAAGTTCAACGCTTGGAATTTGAAAATGAATCTCGGAAAAAGTTTTCACAACACTAAAAACAATTTCTTTTACCTTAGTTTTCGTTGAAGGGAGTAGAGAGAGAGAGAGAGGCACAATTTGGGGTGTTCTGTGTTCTTAAGAAGCAGGAACACCTCTGAAGACTGGACCGAATGGAGTCAACGTTAAGGGCCAAAACTTCAATGCGTTTATCGCAACAGCGGCACGATCAGACGGACATGAAATGGCTTGATATTAATCCGCTAAAGGCGATCGGCAAATTCGCTATTAATTGCCTTTCCAGGGTTAAAATTCCCCGTGTTTCTTTAATCCGACACTTGTCGATGGTTCTGTTCACCCCACGGTGAAAACAGCGAACAAAAATTCACGCGATGGACACCCATCGGAAACCCAAGCCGCCCCTGCAGTACTTGATTACGGCGCTTATCGCAAGCAACCGGGCCGAAGAAGATGTTAAATTCGACTGAAGAGAAAACGCAATGCCAATATGCATCGGCCAAAAATGTTTCACCACATTACGAAATATGTTGCAAGAATTCTAGAACAATTTAACACGTAGGACTCCCAAGGGCAAGAAATTTCTAAGTCAAGCTCGTTCACAAAACATTAATCGGAAATTCTGCATGGTAACAAAAAAAGATTAACACCAAACTGTATTTGGGAAATAATAATATAGTAATCGGCTTAAGAGCGGCAAGTAAAATGAAACTTTAATTCAGATGAAGTGGCAAAATCAAATAAGCATAACACGACATAATTGTCGACTCTTATACAATAAGGTATGTGCGTGAAGATGCTACCTTTTAATTCTGACGTGATTATTGTAGAAAATTACAATGATTAAAAACAAACTAATTACGTTTCTCCATTATCAAATTTTGACCAACCATAACTAGAGTTTCTGATAATTTAATTACCGTACGTGTACTTTATTGGAAATTTTTCAGGATAATCTGAGATCTTCTTCTCCTTCTGCTTCGACTTTTTCTTCTACGGGTTCGTCGTCTACAGCTTCCAGAAAAATTATTTGGGGTCTCAGGGTCTTTGGAAGTTGAATACCTAGCGATCCTAACCATAAATTCCAATCGTGGGGTTTTCTGGACAGATAGTTCTCATAATATGAAAATTTCCTTCAAATTTCATTTTTTCACTTAAACCACTATTTTTTATGGCTCTTATTTGTTTAACATCACCTGTACGTCCGTAAAAATGTCTCGGTAATGCTCAGATATTGGTATTATGTATGAAACCTTTCTGTAATAGTATAAAATAATTTAAACTTCATTTTAATAAAAATTTATCTAGAAAATATGTAATATCTGGTTGTATTCATGACCACGTCAACAATTTTAAACCAGTTAAGAAAATTATTTTAAATCGTATCGCATCTTCCCAATCTGGTTCCCACAATTAAACTTTAGCACTGTGACAAAATGTATTTTATGACTTGCATTGTATGTAATTTTTAAGCTTCTGGTGCATTATATTCATTGGAATATACATGCAGATTATGTAAATGTTAATTCAAATGTGTATTAGAAACAGTAGATATTTTGGCCAAGAAAATGCGAAAATTATACAAGTCTGTAATTGCAAATCAGTTCTTGTAGACCTAAAGACCAACAACAGTTGCAACAACTGCAAAAATGACGAAAGTCCTCTAGAGTTAAATATATTATAAACAGTGCCTTTGTAAAGGATTAATGGTACTAAAAATCCTTTTAAAATAGGAAAGTACGTTGAGGTATCAAGGAATCCGACAAAGGTACTTGACGCTTGATTTATGTTTGATGCAGGAGAATACGAATTGCGTCTTGTTGGAAAGCATTATTAAAATAATGTAAATCTACAGCATGTTATCCGTTGAATTCGGCCAACAAAATTCTCCACACGAGTGCATTATATTGGAAAATAATTATTTTATATTTATCTTTTGTTTTCGTTAAGCTTCCTGTTCAACAAAATAAAATTTAAACTGGAATCCAAATCCCTATAGAATTACAGCACCATCCACCGGCAATAAAATGCAGCTCAATTTTAATTTCCCATTTAATTTCGCATTATCCGCGCCAGCTGAGCCGACCTTTATTGAAAACTGATCCTGCAAACTTTTTTGGCTTTTTGCAGCTCGAATATGTTGTTTTAATAACGGCAACGTATAAAATACCCAATTATGCACGCCGATCACCAGTGTTGAGGTTCAAAAACAACCCCTATAACTGTCATGTTCGTGTCACATCGCATCGAGTGGCACTTCACATATCAAATCGATGTCTGATGGCGCCTCACTTGCATCCAGTGTGAAACGAAGCGAAAGTGGACATGTCTGTCTGCCCGTATCATCAATTATGTTACGACAAAAATATTAAGTTGTTAGAGATTGAAGTATAAGTTTATACAGGAATTTACTGAAATTGGCAGGAAAACGGAACCCTCGTAATTTATTTCAACCTCCTTAAAGAATGAAGAATAGCTTCGCCTGAAGTTTCAAATTAAATTAAAAATGTTCTAATGATTATAATTGAGTTTGTTCAAATGGTGTTAATAATACAATTTATAAATTAAAGAACACGTTCTTTTAATATACAGGGCATTGAAATTTGAAAACGTAAAATGTGCTCTATCTCTGGAAGTTAACGAAGTTTTGAAAATTCCCAGAAACCATTTCGTAAAAACGGAGGGGGAATCGTGACTCATACGGTAACTTTCCCCATTCAACCCCACAGGCTCGAGCTAGCTCAACAAAAAAATTTCAAACGGTAACACCCACTTGGCGATACCTCATTGAAAGCTCTTACAAAATGCTACTCAATAGTAGCTAACATTATTTTAACCGATTCATTTCGGAATAATTAAGAACTAAATTCAAGAAGTTTATACCATATATTTTAATTCAGATTTAAAAATATTAAGATTAAATATTCAAAATTATTTCCATTATTCTCTAGAAAATTGTAAATTCCTGCTCTCAAATTCTCTCCGAACATTTTGGAAAGTTGGATGGACCGAGGCTGAGGTTTAGATAACAGATTTTAAATGACTGCATAGAAAGAAGTCTAATGGGGCCAAAATCTGGAGATCTTGGGGACATTCTATTTTTCTGAAACAAGTCGAGAAAAAGGTCTGTTACTAATGAAGAGCATTTTGTAAGCGCTTTTAATGAGGTATCACAACGTAAGTATTACCATTTGCAATGTTTTTGTTGTGGTATCTAGAGCCTAAGGGGTTAAATGGGGAAGGTTACCTTATGAGTCATGATGATTCGCTCTCCATGTTCTAGAAACGGTTTCTAGAAGTTTTCAGTACAACTTTTACTTCCATAGATATAACACATTGTACGTTTTCAAATTCACACCTTATATTGTTATACGTATGCTTCTTCTAGAGAGTTACACGTTAAACTTGCATACATTACTCTATAATATTCAGCGATGAGAGAAACACAATTAGAACAGTCGGAATGGAGATAAAAGGGATTATATAATAAAACGTGTAAGTAGGCACGGTCATACTTGAGAATACATCGAGACTCGTTTAATTTTCAGAAATTAAACTTTTAATTATATTTTAATCATTAAATTTGAACACTTTCAGGTTAACATATCGCTAATACGCATTTACTGCTCAATTAATTTGAACATACAAACATGGTTATGATAGCGAATATATACTAGGGCAGTTTTTTAAGTTTTCACAAACGACCACTAGGTGGCGCTATTGAGATGTGTTATTACCTACTATTTTCATAAAATTTGACATTTGTTATTGTGAAAACAGTGGCAGCTTCGAAATTGACCGAGAAGTTTGTTTACAGTGAGCGTTTAAAAAAGAAATTTCGTGAAAAAATGGAAATTTCACGTGAAGGTTTTCGTTGGATGAGTTTTACGATTTTAGTAAAGGCCTAACTCAACAACAATGCAATGCTCCGTTCAACTTTTGGTAATGAAGCACCATCAGAAAAGACTGTTTACAATTGGTTTGCAAAATTTCGTCATGGTCGTGCGTTCGTCAGTGATGAATTTCGTGAAGGTCGACCAAAATCGGTTATTATTCCAAAAAATATCGATGCTGTGCGCAACATGATTAAAGAAGATCGGCATGTGAGATAGCGGAATCCTCAGGCATATCGAAGACTGCAGTACATTCAATTTTGCATGAACATTTAGCTGTGACAAAGATCTGTGCCCGATGGATTCCGCATAATTTGACCAAAGCTCAAAACACGGCTCGTGTAAATTGGGGTAAAGAAATGCTCAAAAATTCTACCAAGGAATTACAAAATCCTTATACAACATCGTAACAT